>VDFB02361177.1:0-21770 GCA_007258455.2 Sequoia sempervirens | reverse complement strand
ATCATATCAAATATCTTCTTGCATCATGTGTGTTTTTGAGCTAACATTTGTGATGTATGGTTTTTATTCAAGCAAGCAATTCAAGTCAAGATCTATCAAGCATTCAAGCATTTCAAGATCTACATTCAAGCTAGCCATTTCACACAAGTTTATAGATTTCATAACAAGGGTTTGGTGAGTTGCAACATAGTACTTTTTCCATTCATCATTTACCTCCATTATTTCATTTCATTCCAAGGTTTAATTACCAACAAGGGGTTTGACCAAGGCAAACCCCCATTCACTAACAATCAACAAGTTTTTTCCTCTCTTGAATGTTTTTGTTTGAATATTTAGGTTGAAGACTTGAAGATCATTTGAAGTTCATTTTAAGCACTATCCTTAGATTTTGTATAATGGGAACCAAGCTAATTTTTATGCATTCACGTCGAGTTCACCAAAATGAACAATAAAGAAAATAGGGGTGGAAATGCCACTATTCTCCTTAGGCCATTCAAGAATGTCTTAGGATCCCAAATTAGATTGACTATGAACCCAAAGGGTGAGTCAATTCTCAACAAGGAAGACCTATGAGGGGGTAGTTTAGGATTTAAGGGGTTCACCACCAAGCAAAAGATTGGAAAATAAATTTTAGCATTCAAATCACAAAACCTAGTAATGCAAGCCAAATGATGAATGCAAGCAACATAAAGTTAGGGTATGTGTACTTGGGAAGTTTGGAAATGTAATGAGGATTCTGAAAATGCAAAAATACTATCAAAATATGCTAGGGAGGACTAATATTCCCTTACTATTGTTTTAGTTTCATTGTTTTTCAGGGTAGATGCAAAATCTTTGGATGCCAGAACATAATATGAAAGAATCTCTACAAAATACCCTTGGGAGGACTATGATGCCCTTGTTGCCGACTTAGTCCCATCTTGAATTTTTGAAATATCTGAATGTGATCCTGAGGCTCAATGTCTACACTTCCTTCTTGGATCTCAGGTTCTGAAACTTCTAGATCTGGCCTATAGGTGAGTTTTTGTGAAGATGACAACTTTACAATGTAACTTTACAACTTTGCAACTTTTCACTCTAAATGGTCTTCAACCTAAATCTGAAAACACAAACATGCAAGAGAGGAAAAACTTGTTGATTGTTAGTAACTGGGGGTTTTAATTGGTCAAACCCCTTGTTGGTAATTAAAACTTGGAATGAAATAGGATAATGAAGGGAAATGATGAATGAACAAAGTGCTATGTTGCAACTCACCAAACCCTTGTTATGAAATCTACAAACTTATGTGAAATGGCTAGCATGAATGTAGATCTTCAAATGCTTGAATGTTTGATAGATATTGACTTGAATTGCTTGCTTGAATCAAAACCCTACATCACAAATGTTAGCTCAAAAGAACACATGGTGCAATAAGATCTTTGATATGATGCTTGAATCTTGATGATGGCTCCAAATGCTTGATGAACTGCTCTTGAATTCTCTTGTGAACTCAATTATTCTATTAGGAATTCTCTCACAAAAGTATTGTTATCTTGGATGATAAAATGAGTGAAAGAACCTTGTATTTATACTTATCTATGCCTAATATCCCAAAATTACACCACAACAAGCTGACATAGGAATTCATTAATTAAAGGAGGGTAAATCCTACCAAGATTTGAAATTAAATCCTAAAAATACCCTAAGGGGGACTAAGACGCCCTAGGTGACATCTTAGTCTCAAGACATCAAACCCAGGGAACAGACTCCAAAAGGGGGCCCAATTAAGGTGCCTTTGAAATCAAGGTCCCAAGACCTTTGAGAGACAAAGATGCCCTAGGTGGTGTCTTAGTCTTGACCCAAAAATCAGGGACACACAACCAAAATCATTAAATTATTAGTTACTCTTTGATGTTTTTCGGGATTAGCCATACAAAGATACAATTCATTAGGCTTGTGGATGCAAAATAGGACCAATTAAGACACAAATAAGGATAAACAAAGCAAGGTGGGCCCAAACAAGTGTGAAAATCCAAGGGTATGAATTTTCCTACACTACACACCTTATGGGATCTACTACAAAAAGTGTTTAAGTGCACCAGACACAGTGGAAAATCGTTCATTAATTATCCTAAATTGAAATGTGCCTACTTAAGAAAACAACAAAATGCAATTTATGGTTTGTTTTAGCCAAATGAGTGTGATATGCGAAGTTGTTCATTTTAAACCGAATGAGTGTAGAAATGCAAGTTGTTCATTTTAAGCCTCATGAATGTAAAAATGCAGATTGTTGTTCATTTTAAATCCCCATGAATATAAAAATGTAGATTGTTGTTCATTTTAGATCCCCATGAATGTAAAAATGAAGATTGTTGTTCATTTTAAATCCCCATTATGTATGTTAAAAATGAAAATGCTTCCTATTTTAAACAAAAATAAGCAAAATCCTACAAAACCACAAGTTAGGTCTCCAAAATGAAATCCACACACTAGAAACAAGATATTAGTAAAACAAAAATCCTAATATAAAAACACAAAAGGAAAAGTTGAAATAAAACCTAAAATTAAAAAGTTATACCTTAATAGTTAGTTTGATGTTCTACCAAGTAGTTAAACTCATGGATGTGGTTCAGGAAGTATCAATTTCAAATTGTTGTACAACAAATGTGGCTTAGATTTTAATAGCTATGTCGCTCTGGCTTTTTTCAGTTGTGGCTCAAAACTCTTCAGTTGTGGCATTATTTAAATTTTCATCACTTTTCCTTTAGTTGCGTTGCTATTTTCCATGAATGCGGCTCACAAACCTAGGAAACAAAAAAACAAAAACAAACACATCGGTTTCTCTACAATTTTTGTAAGTTTCATGTTAGGTTCACCAATGTAAGATAGGGGAATTCGAAATGCAAAATAGCTAAGACTAAGTACCAACCACTCTACCTAATATCTAAGTCCAAATCCGAAATGTAAACAAGAGAGTACAAATGATAAAAGAGAGCAAATGAGAATGAAAGCATAAAATAAAACTCCCCTATCATAATTGATTATCTCCCTTGCTTCTTCTCAAATCTCCTTTTGTAAACTTTGGACCTCAACTTCAAAGTGTTTGAATACCTGCAAGTGACAGTGATATGGTAGCATGATGTTGGAGAATGTGGTTGTAAAGAAAAAATGGAGGAGAAAGCCTTCTTTAATAGAAGAGCTTCTCAAATGGACGAACGAGATCGATCTTCTAGAAGATGCCAAGATCAATGGTTGAGGTTTCATGCATCACAAAGTAGTGGGCTAGGGATGGCTATGAACGGGCGGTCAAGATTCTTTGGAGACCAGAGGCAATCAACCCGGTCCAGATTTGAAAAGAGAAAGTGGAGGGAAGGTAGTGGAGTAATTAAAAAATAAAACTATTTAATTTATGAGAGGAATCTTTGACCATTTTATTTAATTTTGTAAAAGATATGGAGGAATAAATAATCATTTTAGATTATTTATTTATGAAGAAAGGGAAATAAATATTTAATTTAAAAATGATTATGCAACCATTTAAATTAAAAATAGAGGCAAATGGAAAAATGAATTAAATAATTAAGTAGGGTTAATTATTTAATAGAGGAAGAGTGGTAAGAAGGAGTCAAATAATTTTAATAATTATTTAACCATAGGAGGATGAAAAGATTAATGATTAGTTAAATAATTAAGAATAATTATTTAACTATAGACGAATAATGAAAAGAAAATAATTAAATAAATGATAACTTATTTAATTATAGAAAGAAAGAGTGTTAGCGACACAATTAAATAAATACTTAATTTATTTAATTAATCAAGGGAGAATAAAGACCAAGAAATGAATTAATTAAATAATTGAAATTATTTAATTAATAGAGGAATGTGATAAAAGACAATAATTAAATAATTAAAATTATTTAATTATGCAAGGAAGAAGACAAGACAATGTGAAAAAATGATGCTCGCAGACCAAGACATTTTTCAATGTCTACACATACAATTTTTCCTAATGATCAGATTTGATATGTGTATACACCTAAAAATGGTTTGGATAATCTAATTAATTAAATATGATTTATTTGATTAATTAACCTTTAATTCTTATACTATTAAATAAATAGAAATATTTATTTATATAGTTCATCTTTTAAATTCTTCAATCTTTATTCTATTATTTCGTCTTAATTAAATAAATGAATTTCACTTTGTTTTATTTAATTATCATAATAAAATTCATCTACTAATTGAATAAATAGAAATATTTATTTATATAGTTCACATTTATATTCTTCTTATTATTCTCTCTTAATTAAATAATCAAACTTCAATAATTTTTATTTAATTATCATTATCCCTCTTTTATTAAATAAACAACATCAAAAAACATTTGTTTATTTTAATAATTGTTATTTCTTCCTAAATTTAAAATAAATCCAAATATTCAAATCTCACCTACCAAATTAGATATGAAATGTCTAATTTAATTCATCTCAACCTTCATAGGCAAATTTCGAGACAAATTTGAAGACAAATTTGTAGGCAACTTCTTCATCTTCTTCCAATGATTCTTCCTATCCTCTGGCTGAATGTTTTTGTGGGGAGGAACAATCTCCATGATCAGCTCAAGCTTCTTCATCTCTCACCATTCAATTCTTTAGATCAAATCTAGACCTTTGTTGTGCTACCCCTTCACAAATGTGTTGTCGTGAATCTATAAATACAACCTTCTGAAATAGGAAATGGATCCCAGTTTTGTGCAATCTTACTCTGCAGAAATAGCAATCAAGCATTCAAGAATTTAGCAATAGAATCACATAGCAATTAGTAGAATCATAATCATGGAATTCCATTTAGATTCATCATAGTTTATAGTAGCTTCATTTATTTATTTTACATCATTTGCATTAGAAGCATTTCATCATTGCACTTAGAAATAGAATCATACAGCTTTAGCATCATAATCATAATCATCCCATTCTCTCGATTGACATTTTAACAATCATAGTGTTTACCAAATCTGAGAGTCCTCAGTGATTTAATAAATCTTTGGAGATAGGGAACAATGAGATGCTTTCAAGAGTTTTCCTATATTTTAATTGGTTTAATTGTTGATTCTCTTGATATAATGTTTCATTAAGAAGTGTTATTTGTTATTTTATTCATTACTTATTCCACACTTACATTTTGGTGCCCACTGTGGGGCCTCTAACCCCATGTTTTAACAATTTTTTCTGAAAAGCGTTCATACAGGCTTCTAGCGCGGTCGAGAGATTTTATGGTGCATCCATCAAAAAATTTAGCACATTTGACAACTGTTTCAGTGCATCCATCAAAAACTATAGCGCATTTGAAGACTATTTTAGCGCATCGACCAGAAACTCCCAACGCGATTGACTGTTCCCTGTTCAACTCTGTTTAGCGCATCTGATCAATTCTGTAGTGCATCTGACAAATTATGCAGCACATCAAATAAATTCTACAGTGAATATGATCAATTCTGTGGCACATATAACCTCTATTATAGCACATTTGTAAAAAGTTTTTTGGATTCGACACAACCACAACCAATATTTTCATTACTCCATTTGGATTAAAATGAACCAATCCTAGGGTAGTCATTTGGATTAAAATACACCAATCCTAGGGTAGTCATTATACATTGCTATCTCGGTTAAAATAAACACCATTTCTTTTGTGAAGCAATATCTTCACGTAGATAGCAAATTGTCATTTGAGCTTTACAAATTGAACATTGTCTACTGTGATTGTATGGTGATAGGCCTATGCTCTCCCCTTAATTGGGTGATCAAAATGCTAGAATTATCTTTTAAATTCATGCACTTTATGATTTTTTAAATCCTTTAGAAGGCCTACCGTAGTGTGAAAAAGTACTCACCCTATGAGAATGACCTGAGTGGGAACAACCAAAGCCAGGTTTTCCAACCCACTATAAAATACAAGTAAATATGGGGAAACCCACATTTACTGTAAGTGTGCAAGATAACCATCCCCAAAATCTTTGTTCTAAAGATTGGGAGGTCTCCTGAGGGAGTTTATCATTTGCTGTTTTGAACGGATACCCTATCTATGAACCCTCGTGTAGTATCCAACTTGTCAGTTTTTGAACATTGAAATACTCATGGTGCAAGGGGAGGGAAGAATCTGCCCCAAAGACACTCACCATATAATTTCCAAGGATCGTTTGCTCAAGGGATCAAGAAATATAACATTGAGTACGTGCCTAGAAAAGACAAAAACACGGGCACCCTCTAAGGGGTGACACGACTACATGAGTCGACACAATTTTAAGATGTGGGCTGTTGAGTATAACGATGACCTTTTTGACATTAAGAGTGAGTTTGCTTGAAGTGTATTCTTTTTCAAAAGCTAGTGAAAATCAAGAAGGATCGTGTTTGATTCTTGAACATACACTTATTGTTTAGATTCTAGGACTTAAAAACAACTGTTTCACAATTGCTTGTGTTTTTAAATCATTAATTCAGATAAAGATCATCCAGAAAAAACACAGATTTTGACAAATCAACCTATGACATTTATGATTAGGGATTGGAAATCCACAACATTTGTTAAGAAATCCCTTACAAAAAGAGTCCAGAAACCAAAGAAGAAACTTAGCTACAAATTTTTTTTGGAAAGGAGACACTTCTTATATCAAAGTAGAAAAAACTTGCTTCAACATAGAACTTTCATCCATAGATTTCACGACTTTGCTAGAGGATATACTAATGATTTTTCCTTAGAGCCTTTATATTCACAAGCTTATTTCCAACGAAGGGCTCTTTCACAAAAGCATAATCATAGTCAACCCATTCGTCAGTCTTTCATCCCACAACCAGCAATAGAATATTCCAACAGGCCATATCAATTCTTACAATAGAGGAAACAATTGGAAACATTAGGCTTGTCATCAAAATTAGAAATTTACCAGCAAAGATACCCTGTCAAATTCAGAAAATTACACCCAAGAAAAATCAGTCCCTTTATTGAGAAAAACCAAACAACACTAAGAAGTCCCAAAATAGCACATCTACAGTTTGCTTTAGTGCATACACCCTTCCTTTTAGCGCATCTATTCAAATAGCGCATTCACAGTCTATTTTAGCACATCTGACAAATTTTATAGTGCATCTCTAGTCTGTCATCAAAACTCATTAGTGTCAAAAATTACCAGATATTTTGGTGCATCTATGGTCTATTTTAGTGCATATACCCTGTCTGACAATGCATTTACCATATATTTTAGCGCATACATAGTTTGTTTTAGCACTTCTACCCTCTATAATAACGCATCCAAAGAATAAGAAAATAGAGAGCTATTAGAGACCTCTGTCAGATTGTTGACATCAGAAACTCAGGTTTTTATCAGACATAAACATTTTCATCATCTAGACAGTGTCTTAAACCTGAAACAAATAGGATCTTACAAGTCAAATCTCTTTCAAGTTAAACCTAGATCTTGCAACTATAAAGTGTCCAAACAAAAATCTTGGTTATTAGGTTGAGTTTCATCATCAGGATTTTGTCATCCTACAATCACGAAACAAAACACAATAATCAGATTTTTAACTTGGTCTCATCAATAGAATATATCATTCTATTTGACTTTGTTAAAATCCATTGACACTCATCCAAACACAAAAGATCAAAAGTTTAGTGAGAATAGAAAACACTTGTATGCCAATTTTGACAAGGTTACAAAGACAAAAACTTAGAGAAAAGGAAATTGAAACATCAAATATCATGGCTGAAGAAAATACCTTTCAAAGATTCCACCAAAATGATGGAAATGAAATAACCCAAGAGGATGTCCAAATAGCACAACAAGATCCAAATTTCCACAAATTCATGGAAAAGGTTTTAAAATAGGGCATGGAAAATATCTTTTGATGCTAGCTGAACTAGGTGCCAAACTTCCAAAGGACTTTGACGTTAATAGACTGAAAGAAACACCTAAAGTAGCTGAAACTAAATCACACAACACACAAAACACAGATTAAGTGCTTTCCCTAACACATCAAATGCAAAACTTGCAACAACTCCAAGATATGCAAAAAGGAACCACAAAGAGGTACTCATTACAAGACATTTGTTCTTATCCTTTTGATCCAAGTGTAGACATGATACCATTTCCTAAACATTGTGAATTCCTAAAATATGACAATTACAACGATAAAACGGACCCAACTGATCATGTGAGGGAATTTAGAACCATGAGTATAGAATTTGCACAAGAAGACACTTATCTAATGATGTTATTTCCAAGGAGCTTAGGAGGTCAATGTATGGAATGGTTTTCTAAACTACAACCAGGAATCTAATCTTTTGAGGAACTAGTCAACAGGTTTATCTCACAATTTTCCTTCAATATTCAACATGAGGTAACAATAAAAGACCTTTAAAACATGAAACAAAAGAAAGGTGAAACATTCCTCTCATTTCTACAATGATGGCGAAGGTTGTTTGCTATATATCCTCATTCTATACTAGAAGAAGAAAAGATGGAGCTATTCATTGACAACCTAACTAATGACATGAGTTATAGGCTTGAACTACAATGTCCACCTACATTTGAGAAAGTAATTGAAAATGGGCTCAAGATCAAGGAAGCCTTAGTCAAAAGAGGAGTAATAAAACATTACAATGAAGGATCAAACTATACAAATTCCTCAAATCACTATGGTAACAATGATAAACCTAATTAAGGCTAATTTCTTCATGTTATGGCGGACGGGAGTGGAAGGTCGGGTGGGAAAATGGGTCCTTCGAATCGTTTGGTACTGAGCAGGGTGATGGCGATGGATCTGCGAAGGCCCAGGCGGGTCACGAGTCTGCCTCGAGTAAGAAGAAAAGTGTGGAGGATCCGGAATGGGAGGATTCCCCAAAAAAGTTTGTGGACGACCTAGGTGGGAAGGATATTCTAGTCCCTTCCTCTAAGATGCCAACCGGCGGTTGCCCTAAAGATAACCTCAAAGGCGTGGTGGGGTCTGGTGACACGAATGGAGGGCATCGTAAGAAGTGGGCCTCTCTGTTTGGGGTTAAACCTAATGGTAAGTCAACTTTTCTTCCTGTGCGCAACATCTCTTGCCCTACGGCTGGAAAATTTGCAATTTCTATTCTAGATGAGATCATTGATCATAATATAGCTCTAATGGATAGTTCCCTAGTTGGCAAATTTATGGGCCAAAGGCCAAATATAGAGGTTGTCAGGGATTTTGTTAGAAAGAAATGGAGAACAAATGGTAGTGTCTCTGTTGCGGCTCTCCCAAAAGGCTTCTTTGCTTTTGAGTTCTCGAACAGAGAAGACATTAAGGCAGTTAGAAGTGGAGGGCCATGGGTTATTGGGAAATCAACTCTCGCACTTAAGAAATGGTCTTCAAATTTAGATCTAATGGACTCCATCTTTGAGACTGTCCTGGTATGGGCTAGGCTTCATGGTCTTCCTTTAGAATACTGGAATGAGGATGTTTTTATGGGGATAGCTAGCTCCTTTGGGGAGCTACTATCAATTGATCCAATGACAGTAGCAAGAAAAAGACTAGTGTTTGCCAGAATATGTGTGGGTGTCTCTCAGGTAGCGGATCTCCCCTCCTCTATGGAGATCCATTCGAAACTTGGCTCTTGGTTGCAGGCTATTGAGTTTGAGACCATCCCTTTTGCCTGCTTCAACTGTAGAAAATCTGGCCATTGGGCTAAGCTATGCCCCCTTAAGGCAGTAAAAGAAATGGAAGACCCTAAAGGGGCCTCAAAAGTGGTATGGAAAAAGAAGCAAGGGGAAAAATTAGCAACAACATCAGTGAGAAAGCAAGCAGATTCTCCTGATAATACTTTGGGTAATGCTGGAAATGAAGGTTCTGCCGTCTAGATCCCCCAAGGTTTGGTAACGGAGTTTAACTCTGATTCTCAGAACAAAGAGGAAAGGGTGGAAAGTGATGGTGGGAACTTAACCCTGGGAAAGGCGGATGATTCTCTTGTTAATATTTCGGGTGAGGCTGGAAAAGAAGGCTCCGCCTTCCAGATCCCCCAAGTTTTGACACCAAAGTTTAACTCTGACTCTCAGGACAAAGGGGAAAGTGTGGAATGTGATGTGGGGAATCTAGCCCTAAGCAAGGAAGAAGATTCTCTTGCCCCAATAATGAGCCCCTTTGGTCGGACCCCGTGATGCCAGGGTTGGACGATATTCCAATTCAGGGTCTTTCTCTGGAGGTAGGCATTCCTTTGATTGTGTCCCCGATTCGGGAAAATAACCTAGTAGTTGAATCCAGCTCGGAGGTGGCTCCTTTTGAAGTCGTTAAAGACACTTATTTGGACCCCAGCTAAGCTCTCTTCAAAGAAGTAGCTCCTCGCCTTGTGTGAATGGGCTCATGGATACTCTCCCCTGGGAACATAAATTCTTCTCTGAAAAAGAATGGGAATCCAGTAAAGAATCAGATAGTCAAGAGGACACAGATAGAGAAGAGGTGCTATCCAAAAAAAAGAAGAAAAAATGAAAATCAAAATCACCCCTTGCGGGATCTCAACAAGATCGAGAGAAAAAGCGGACTGTGGGGCAATTTCTTTGGCCAGAGGAAGAAGACCTAAAATTTGGATAAGAGAGCACATAAGCTTTCAAGATATTGCGATGGCTGCCAAAAAACCATCCCTGAGATCCTCCTCCCTCCTAAATCATCATGAAGTTATTATCCTGGAATATAAGGGGACTAAATAACCCCCACAAGCAGGATATTTTACACAATTTTGCTCGGGACCAAAAGCCTAATATTCTCCTCATTCAGGAAACTAAAATGTTAAGTGAAAAGGTGGAAAAGATTACTTTGTTTCAACACTATTCCATTCAGGGAAGTGATTCTGCTAGCGCCTCTGGATGGGTTGCGACTTTTTGGAACAGTAAGGTCATAAGAGGTGACCCTCTTTTTTCTCATCCTAATCATATTGCCACTAGATTTACTCATATAAGGGACAACTTTGGCTAGATCTAGTCTAATATTTATGCTCCTAACTGTAAAAAAGCTCAGAAGGCTTTTTAGAAAGAGCTGGCTGCTTTTTAGAATATCTTTCAAAATGACCCATGGGTTGTCATGGGAGATTTTAATTCCCCTCTCCTTCAGGGTGAGAAGTTTGGCGGCTCTCAGATCAATGAAAAAAGCAAAGAGGATCTTCAAGAATTCATCAACAATCAAGCCTTGATTGACCTGGACTTGCAAGGAATCTCTTACACGTGGTCGAATCGAAGAGTTATGTCTGATCTGATCCAGGTGAGACTTGATAGAACCCTTGTTTCTGATGTATAGATCTTAAATTATTGTTGTCCTTTGAAAACCCTCCCTAGGATTGGATCTGACCATTTTTCTATTAGTTTTGTTGTTGACCCCTTAAAGATTAAGAGGAATACTCCTTTTCGCTTTGAGAAGATGTGGCTTTCCCATCCCCTCCTCTGAGAGGAAACAAGGAAATGGTGGAATATTAACATAAAGGGTACTACCTTATTTAGAATCGCCAAAAAATTAAGAGAAGTTAAAATGAATCTCAGAAAGTGGAAAAAAGAGTCTTTTGGCAATATATTTCAAATCAAATCTGATCTTCAGTTTAGGCTTTCTGAAATCCAAAACAAAATTCAGAAGGAAGGCTACCTGAATGAAACTAAGGAAAAGGAAAACGAGATTCTCACAAAGCTTCACGAGACAATTGCTAGAGAAGAGGAATTTTGGAGACAAAGGTCGAGAGCTCTCTGGTTAAAGGCTGGAGACAAAAACACCAGATACTTTCATCTTTCAGCTTCTAAACACAGAGCTACTAATAAAATCTCAGCGATTGTGGTTGAAGGTAGAACTTATGAGGAGGAAGAGGACATCAGAAGAGAGGCTGCCCTATTCTTTAAGAACCTTATGTCTGAGAAAGAGGGAATTAACTTGGAGGATCAAAACCAATTATTGGAAGCTATCCCTAGGATTGTTAACTCTAGAGACAATGAAATGCTGACTGCTATACCCACTAGCGAGGAAATTAAAAAAGTTGTTTTCTCTTTTGAAGGAAACAAAGCGCCTGGCCCTGATGGCTTCCCTTTACTTTTTTTCCATTGGTTCTGGGACATTGTTGGGGAAGATGTTGAGAAGGCAGTGAAAGAGTTCTTCCGTTCTAGAAACCTTTTGAAGGAGTTAAATGCCACTTTCTTGGTTCTTATCCCCAAAAAACCTAGAGTGCAGGATTTTGAAGGTTTCAAACCTATCAGCCTCTGTAACTCCTATAAAATTATTTCGAAGGTTCTTACCTCTAGGCTGCTTCTCATTCTACCCACTATTATTGCTCCTCAACAGAATGGTTTTGTGCCTGGAAGACAAATTCTTGACTCCATTGTCCATGCTCATGAGAATATTCACTCCCTCTCGGTTTCTAAACGGAAGGATTTCTTCTAAAGCTTGACATCTCGAAGGCTTATGACAGGGTGGACTAGAACTTTCTGTTTAAGATCTTAAAATCTTTTGGGTTCAATGAAAGGGTTTTGCAGCTGATTGAACAACTCATCACTTCTGCTTCAGTGGTGGTTCTGATTAATGGGTCCCCTTCCACCTTTTTCCGTAGTTCTAGAGGGTTAAGACAGGGAGATCCCATTTCTCCTATCCTCTTCATGATTATGGCTGAGAGTTTTGGTAGGAATATGAGTAAATTGGTTGCTCAAAGATCTATTATGGGGCTCAAACCATTTCGAGCAATTTGATATGCTCTCATCAACAGTTCATGGATGACACTTTGCTGATGGGTAGATCTACTATCTCATAAGCTAAAGAGATGAAGAAACTTTTGGATACCTATGGAGGAGCTTCTGGTCAGGTGATAAATAAGCAAAAAAGCTCACTGTATTTCTTTAACACACCTTTGCACAGACAGAGGAAGATAGCTGGAATTCTCGGTTGCAAGATAGAGTCCCTTCCTACTACTTATCTAGGATTACCGCTATGCTTAAAACCTCTAGATTCTTTCTGGATCTCTCTGGTTGAGAGGTTTGGGAAAAAAATTTTTGGCAAGAAAGGAGCTCGTCTAAGCCAAGCTGGAAAACTCCAGCATCTTAAAGCATCCCTGCAGAATCTCCCTATCTATGCTCTTAGTATTTTTAAAATCCCTTCCAAATATGCTGAAACCATTGAAAAGATTCAAAAGAGATTCCTTTGGTCGGGAGTTGAAGAAAGAAAAAGAATGCCTCTTGTTGGATGGGACTTGGTTTGCAGATCTAAAAAAGATGGAGGCCTTGGGCTAAGAAAAATCAGACTGCTGAACAAATCGCTCCTAGCTAAACAGATATGGAGACTATTCTTCTCCTCTGGGGAATGGAGTGAAATAATTAAAAGTAAGTATCTGCAGAATAACAATTCCCTCAAAGATCTTATTGAGAATCCTAATGTCCCAAAAGGATCAAGTTGCTGGAACTATATGATTGATGGGATAAAGGTTGTGAAATTGGGATTGAAATGGCAGGTTCGCAATGGTAACCAGATCAGATTTTGGGATGATTGTTGGCTGCGCAATGAACCTCTGTCCTAGGATGGGAATCTCAGTAGATGGGCTGAGTTTTGCAAAGATACTTTTGGCCTCCTTGTTAAAGACTATTGGCGGGATGGTAAGTGGATGAATCTCCCCTTGATAAACCCTATTTTGGTCCCTGTTTACTCCTCTTTGAACGATGTCAAACTGTGCCTAAATCAGGAGGACAGTCTTATCTAGAAGTATGAGCCTTCTAGGTGCTTTTCTATCTCATCCACTTTTGCCTGGCTTTCACATGCTCTTAATCCTCCCCCTTTGTGGTCACATGCTTGGACTAAGCATCTCTTACCTAAGGTTAACATCTTTTTCTGGTCCTTGCTGCAAAATGAAGTGCTGTGGATAATCTTAGCAAAAGAGGTGTTCTGCTCCCCAATAGATGCTACCTCTATAAAAGCAATGCTGAATCGGTTAACCACCTCTTTATCCACTGTCCTTTCTCATCTATGGTATGGGACAAGCTTCTGAAATGTTGGCATTTTTCCTGGATCCCCCCAGAGTCGGTCGAAGATTTTTTTGTTCAATGGAAAGCCCCTTCTTTCAACCCCTTTATAAAAAAACTTTGGGCTTTCTCGTTCCCTCATGTGACTTGGGGAATTTGGAAAGACAGAAACAATAGGATCTTCAGGGATAAGGAGTCGTTGGAGGAAATTGTGTTTGAAAGAATTCTTAGGATGATTAAAGAAAACTTCTCTATTGTTCCCTTCAGGGAGGACAAGGTTGAGACAGTGGTTTGCTCTCCTTATGACAACCTAATTGCTAGGGAATGGAGAATCAATTGGGACATTTCCAATGTTCCTAATACGACCAAAAAGTCCAAGGAGGGAGTTTGCTGGAGTTTTCCTATGGATGGCTGGGCCAAAGCCAACTTCGATGGCATGGCCAAAGGAAATCCAGGGAATGTTGGGTGTGGTGGGGTCCTAAGGGACTCGGCAGGTAACTTTATGGGAGCCATTGCCACCCCTTTAGGGGTCCAAACTAATCATGTGGCGGAAGCGGCAGGTGCTTATTACATAATCAACTTCGCAGTGGAAATTAAATGTAAAAATTTATGGCTTGAAGGTGATTCAAAAAATATAATAGATAGCCTTTGTGGTAGGTCCCAGCCCGCATGGTCGATTAAAAACTGGATTGAAGATGCTAAGGTTTTACTTAGTAAGTTTGACAGAATAAAAATCACTCATGCTTACCATGAGGCGAATGCTGTAGCAGATTTTTTTGCCAATGAGGGAGTTAAGAGTGATAAAATCCTCATGTGGCACAAAAGGATTGACCTCCATTCCGATGTTTAAGCTTTAATGGTGCTCAATGCGGTGAATGGAAAAGTGGCGGCTTCTTGTAATAATGAGGAAGGTACGAGTCATGACTAACAAAATAAGTAGATATTATGGGACCGTGAGGATCAGGCAAAAATATTATTTACCCTAGCATGCTTTGTGGGTCCTGCGAAGCAAAGGAACTATCTAGAACAGGTGCTCTGGTCGCAACAGTATTCGCACCGAGATATAAAAAATGGGTGGGGAACGGAAGAGGGTTGAACCTACTAGTTTCGAGTCACACACCAAGAACACTAAAGCATGGAGCAAAATAAGAAAGGGTGGATTACTTCCATTCATTAAGAAACTCCATGGCCCTAAGGAGGAGGTTACTAATTTCTTTGAGAAAAATTGGAATAATGGGGAGGTTCTCCTCTTTGGGAGGAAAGTTCAGATTGATGAAGCTTTGATAGCGGAGGTGATTGGCATCCCGATTGAAGAGCATAAATTTGTTAGAGACAGGAAATTCTCTGACGAAGCTGTGACGAGGTTCCCTAAGAACGAAACGGAGAAGTAAAAACTTGTCAAGATGACGAACAATTACTATGAAGCAGACACCATAAAAACTTTATGGAGAAAAGTGTTAAGGGTTATCATGGAGTACATCACTCTCGACGGCCACTTCACTAGGGTTTATGGATATCACTTTGTGCTACTCAATCACTTCCGACATAAAGTGCGTGTTTCCATCCCTTACTTCTTGCTCTGTTCCCTTAGAAATAGTTTTTCTGACCACAGTAGGAGCCCTAAAAGATACCTGATTCTTCACACGGGTCTTTTAAGGCTCATCTATGAGCACTTTCAGAATATGCCTGCCCTACCAAACCCTACAGCCCCTTTGGAGCTTGATGAGGATGATACAGAGCCTAGTATATCTGAGACTAAAGTTTCTTCCGGCCGTGTCAAACTTTCCTTGCTTCCCCTGCCCTCCCCTTCTGTCTCTGGCCGATCCCCCCAGCCTTCTGGTGCCTGCTCTGTTCCTGCCCCTGGCCGCTCAAACCCTAATGCTAAAGTGGTGGGATCTAGTTCTCCAGTTAACAAGTTAGTCTCCTACCCTGATGAATCTCCTATTGTTTCTGCTAAAGTGGCTGAGGTCAGTCTTGAGGACCTCCATTTCCCTCAGAATATTCAACTGGAGAACTATAGCCCTCCCAAAGGTGCGGAGTTGGTTAATTTTGGGGTCAATTCTAATTGTGACCCCCCTTTCGACTTCGTTAGAACTGCCAAGAGATGTTATGTGGACCAATTTAATTCTGCCAAATGGTTATTTTATGAAATCAGTGAATTGAAGACCAAAAATCTGGCTCTTCATAGTAAGTTGGGAGAAATTGAAGCCAAATTTGCGGGGCTAATCTAGCTCGAAGTGGAGAAGAATACCTGTGTGGAGGATAACATACAAAAGGACAGCACTGTTAAAAATGATCTTGATAAAATTAAAGGAACCATGAAAAAAATCGCTAATCAGAACTGTAGAATTGCCAGACATAACTCTTTAATCATCAAAGCCATGACCGAAAGATTGGAAAAAACCTACAAAAGAGTGCTGATTGTCGACCTTGATCAGGAGAAAGACCAGGATGAGGAAGCGGGGATTTCTAAGCGAACCAAATCAAGTATGAAAAGAAAAGCCCTGACTACCCCAAATATGACTCAGATTTTCATGGAGGGGGTTCCAGGATATGGTGGACCTGGAAGAGGTTGCTGACGAGCTCCTGAAGTCTATGGATTAGCTGTGGTTGGGCCCAGTTTTGTCTGTTTGCCGGTCGTCTGATGGCTTTTTTGCGGCTTTTTGTGGTACATTTTAGCTAATTTTATCTCTATAAAGCGACCTTTTGTCTTTTGAGACTCTGTTTTGGAGTCTTTGGCGCTAATGTTACTTTGTGGTTTGGTCCTTGCTAAAGAGCCCGTTTATCCTTTATCAAAAGCAATGAAGTAAACCTAATTTTGGCAAAAGAATAGAAATAATGGAAATAATGATGCTATAAATGACACACAAAATCACGAAACCAGTATTTAATTTGATGGCAACTACTACAAAGACCAATCAACATAATGACCAAAACATCAATCAGAATGTCAGTCAAAACAACAACCCAAACAATGGAGAATCTAAGCCACAATCATATCCAATACCATCAAATCGACGAAGATTCACACCATTGGGACAAACACTAGAATCAACAATGAGAGAACTTATTGCAAATAAAATTATCACCTTACCCGAAGCGAGAAATTGGGAACCAAAAGTAAAACCATCTTGGTGGAATGATGTTGACTATTGTAACTTTCATAAAAAAAAAGGACATAAGACAAATGATTATGTGTAGTTGAAACATCTAGTACAAGATTTGATAGACAACAAGAAAGTATTCGTGGAAGGACCTCAAACAAACAATGATCATGATGCATTTAAAAATCCTTTACCAAATTATGAAAAGGGAGAATCTTCTTCTGCAAACAGTAAAAGTAAAAATGTAAACTACATTTATGACAGAACTATTCATTGTATCCCTACAGTTGAGAAAAATGAAGATCATAACAATCAAACTAATAATGTGGAAACCAATGACATCATACCCATAGATCTAATCCCAAACATGGATACATCCAACAATCATATCAATGTCATAAAAATCAGGGAGAATCAAGAATATCAACTAGTCAATGTGACAACAAGGGGGCAATCCAAGGTAATTTTGAAAGGAGTTTCACCTAAAACCATTTCTACCCCTTCAAATCAATACAACATTGTCGATTAACTACAAAAAATACTAGCACAAATATCAATTTTGGAACTCCTTAAAATCACACCATCTCATAAGGAAGTTTTGGAACAAGCTCTTGTGGCCACAATGGTACCCAATAATTTGGATGTTTGTCAATTCCAGGCTATGGTGGGACACTTAACCACGCCTCACTGCCTATCATTTTCAGAACAAGATGATGTGTCACTTACTCGTCCTCATAATGTCTCCCTTCATTTTGAATTCTTAATCCAAAAACACCAAGTAAAACGTGTCTTAATAGATGGTGGAGTTGGTTTAAACATTTCCACTTTAAAAATGATCCAGGCACTAGGTTATTTTGATAATGCTATTGATGCCAAAAGGAAGATCACAATAAAATCCTATGATGAAGAAGATAGATCCTCCAAGGGGTTGATCATGTTGCCTATTCAAGTGGGACCAATTGTGAAGAATATTGTTTTCCAAGTATTAGACAAAGAGCTCACTTATAACATACTCTTGGGATGTCCATGGATTCATGACATGCAGTACCTTCAACTTATCATCAATGTTTAAATTTTTTGGTCAATGGAAAAGAAGTCACTATTTCAGTTGATTACAATAGTCCTCAAACTTGTAACATGCTTAAAACAACTCAATACACTTTGGTGCCCCATAATAGAGAAGCAAACACTTCTAGTTCATCCAGTGGTGAAAAGCAGCTAAATTTTATATCCAAATGGGTTGAGAAAAAGGACCAGTCAAAGGAAACAAGTGTTGTTGACTCCACTCCATCAAAAAATGAAGCTCAATTGGATTCTCTATCACAAAAATTCAAAGACAAAATCCAATTAAAAGAAAAAGGCATGGGAGAATATACCATTGAGCAATCTTTATGTCTTTCACAATTGTTGCCATCTCCAAAATCATATGGGCAGCCATCAACAATAACACAACAATCATCACAACCTACCACGACTCTAGAAGAAAGGTTTGTAAAAGCAGGTACTCTAGAAGACAAATCAGAAGACAAGACCATCCTCAATTGGCTCTACAAAGACGAAGAAGCATCAACATCAGCAAATATCAACATACAGACAAATTAGTATGGAAAAGGAAAAGCTATCTTAGAGAAAATGGGTTTATGAAGGACAGGGACCTATTGGAAAAAGAAAAGAATTCATTATCGAACCAATTCAACCTCTCACACTTCAGTCAAAAGAAAAAATAGGACCGGGTTACACGGGAGAAGCAAAGGAAGAAAACACTCATAGAGTTGTTGAAAGGATCCTTCAAATGTTGGATAGCTCTGAGACAGATTCTAACGAGTATGAGTGGGATTCTTTATCAGAAACATCATACAAGGACATACCAATTGATGTCATAAAGGAATATGTACCCACACATAAGGAGGGACAAAGCTCAGGGACTAGACCCCTTGTATTTGGATCACAAAATATTGATGACTCAAGTGAGGATGGATAGATATCGAGTGAGATAGATGACTTGGAGGAGAGTAATATCATAGACCTTGACATTACCACTAAAATTTTTGACAACATTTCTATTAGAACCTTTACTATCATTGATCTTAACCAATCCAATGACTTTCTACCCTTATTGCATCCTGAACTTATCGACTAGGAACCAACTGAACCTATCAAAGTACCTATCTTTGAGAATGATAATGATATCATAAATTTCCTTTGTTGTGACGAATCTAACACAAGTTCTAATCATAAATATCATAATGACACTTTGAGTTAGGAGGGTGTCAAATCTTTCAGTTGCAAAATTGAAAACAAGAATAATGGATCTAATGGTGAAAACCATTCAGTGGCATCATTAGATCTCGAAAAAGTAAAAATAAAGAATGCATCTGACAGTGAAAACCTCTTTAAGGCACCAAAATATGGGAGATTTGACACCCTTCTAGAGCACTATCATGAAATATCATCAGTGTTGGTGGATCCTACACAGTCTATCAATATTGGCACAACAAAAAAAACAAAGACTCTACATCTGGTAGCATCTATGACTAAACAAGAAAAGCCATAACTCATTAATGATAGGGCTGTAGTTGGATTGAGTCAATCACTGGCTCAATGCTCTGGGTCTCCAAAAGATAACCCTTGGTGTTTCTCTCCACCACTCAACCTATAGGTCCTAAAGGTTATTAGGCACCCCTGGTCACTTGCCACCCCTGCTATCAATTCAAGTTTGCTGCTACCAAGCAGTTCTTGGTGCTTTTCCACACATTCTCCATCTAGCCCTTAAGCCTTTTAAAGACTAGACAATCTCTAAATCCTCCTAACTTGCTTGTAGGGGTGTGCATAAGCCTCCTTGACTTTAACACGGTCTAGGAAAAGTTCTTGTCCAAGCACAAATCTCCTTTCTTCTATCGCTGCCACCATACCCTAGGTTAGGGTTTTAGGAGGGCTAGTAGCCCATGAGCCTATTAGGTCTCTTAGCCTGGGGTTTTAGTTTAGTACTCCTCCCTGCTCAGTGAACACCATAACTTCAAAGAAAGAACCCTGACTAAAATTTGGAGTATTTCAAGATTTTTTTGGTTTCTGACCTTCTCAGGCCGTACACAGGGCTATCACTGTTTTTTGAGAAATTTAGGGCTTTTTAAGCCTTTCCTTGGACACATAAAGGACTGTCTTCTTTCTCCAGCCACCAAATGATTTGGTGATGACTCCTGCCTCTTGTCAGAGCTTTGTAGGTCCCCTGCAACCACTGCACACGTTTCTTTAATGGAGATGCAACACCCCTGTAACGTAGGAACTAATTTTTCACTATCTTTCCCTAACCGGGTGTTAGCCAACTCACCTAGGGAAAGCTTTTTAGCATGCTACCAACACTCTTAAAGACTCTCATATTTACATAATGTACAAGGAGGGAGTCTAGCCTTGTTTCCACTGAACCCATACTTCTTGGTACGGTCAGAAAACAAGCTAGAACTCCATTTTTCTGAGATTATCAGTCAAAACAGCAACAGACAAGAAAACACAGAATTTGCAAATTAGATGAAAGCGATGGAAAACTATCTATAAGTGCCACAAGAAATTATTCAAAAGGCTTCTTTACATGCTAACTAACAAACAAAAGTCTTGCTCAATCCATCAAGATTGCTGTCACGCAATCAAGAACAGAAAACCAGATTTTTCAACACAAAAATTACTGTTTCTTGCTTGTTCTCATAAAAACTGCCAACGTCAAAAGCATCCAACCTCTTCAAAGGTCGAGAACCACCTTTTACAACGCTTAGAAAACAGTTAGGTTTTCATTTTTAGCCTAAGAACGGCCAAAAGCATGTTGTTCCAAAACACAGTGTGTTTTGCAAATTTTGACAAAAGCTTAGGAATCAACCACAAAAAGGATTCCCAACTTATTTAACTTTCAACCTAAGAAACTAAGAAACAAAATGTCCTCAATCACAATCTAGATGGTGTTAAAGACCTTGCACAACAAAATAAAATTGATTTTAAAACAATACTTCAAAATATGCTTGCACTTTGGCAGGTGCTCCTGCACCATTCTCCCCCTCTCAACACAAAGATCAAGGAACTTGAGGTGATATCAGTGATAGATCAATGCCTAGCTTCTTAAAATCAGCTTCCTCAACCCAGGTAGCCTCTGATTCATGCTTGTTCCTCCACTTGACAAGGTGCTCCATGTATACCTTGTGTCTTGTAGCTTTCTTCACCTTAGACTCCAAGACCTTCTCTTCCTGAGGTTTCTCTTGATTAGGAAGGGGTATATTACTGATATCCTTAAAGATCTCCTGACTATTCTGAGCTTCATCACTGACTGTCCCCTTGTACCTGATCAAATCAGCAATGTTAAATACTGGAGATATACCCAAATCTGATGGTAGTTCTACCTTGTATGCATTCTTCCCATACTTAGCTAACACCTTGCATGGTCCTACTCTTTTCATATACATTTTGGTTGACATTCCCTTCTACAACCTTGATTTGTTAAGATGAACCATAACATAATCACCTACTACAAACTGCACATCTCTCCTTGACACATCAACTTTATCTTTCAATTTTTGTGTTGCTACTGTGATTGTCTTCTTAACCTGCTCATGAATCTCCTTCATGGTCTGAGTGAAGTATTATGCATGTCCACTCCTATTCTCCTAAGATCCAAGGTCTCTAAGCTCACATATGCCTCTTGGGTGCAT
>VDFB02361176.1:0-25352 GCA_007258455.2 Sequoia sempervirens | reverse complement strand
GGACTCAACTGAACTGGACATGTGCAACATGCAAGTCCTTATTGAAATAAAAATAACTGATAACTAACATCAGTTAACTACTCCTAATTGAAAGTCTAAACTCCTGCAAAGATAATTCCAAGGAAGAGACGTGCATGCATGAAATCAGCAATAAGAACTCAAGACTGATGTCGCGTTAATTGTGTCTTCTGACTCTATCCTCGAAAATAACTGCAGGTTCCAACTGACTGATCACTCCAAGTCATCATGGGCTATCACTTCGTCCAGGAATTGGTCGATTGCCCCATCCTCTGGTACTTTAACGCTGTGCACGATGATAACTTGCCTGTTCTATTCCCTCTCACCATGTCTGATTGCTCCCATTCATATTCTGATCTCTTCAGTTGCCTTGTTCCTTTGCTTCACTCAGGGTTTTAATTGTGATGTAGAAGGTAGTGAAGAAATCACCTCTGGCGGCTCCGTAGCTGAAACTGCCTTTCGCCTCCTCTTTGCCGTAACTTGATTGAGCAAAGTAATCAAAATAGCAACTTTATCCTTGAACTCGCCACGATCAACCTTCTTTGGCATGTTGGTCTTTTGTACTTTCAACCATCTCTGAGTAATTTTCGTTGGAATATTTCTTTGTCTTCATACCATATCTTATCACAAGCCTCAATGACTACAGTGAAATTGTCTGAATGAGGAGGAATAGCAAAGCACTTTTCCACGTCCCTCGGCTTAAGGTTGCAGATGACTCTGCCATCAGCTGATCTGATTTGTCGTGTATATGAATTGTAATGCTTAATGCAAGCAAGAACAAACTCAAGATCAAAAGCTGTGATAGGAATAGACGCCGCCGCCAGCAACCCGAACGCTCAAGATTCTTCAATGTATTGCTGCTAACGCCTTCCAACGTACTTAGATTCACCACCGGATAGACACGACCCAAGCCTGTGTCTGAAGTTTTAAAAAAGTCATGCATCAAGACTGACTTGGTCTTATAATCTATGGCGTTGAACTGCATTTTGAAAATGAGGACTTTTGACTGTGAAGTTGGGTATATTTGGACAACTTTCTGGAAAGGTTGAAAAAGCTCAAGACTAGGCAAAATAGCTTGCGGCGGGAAAATTTTTCGGAATTTTTCTGAAACGTGGGTTTTGTAGAGAATTGAATTCTAAGCAAACCCAGATCAACAAAAATTCGAAAAAGTGAGTTTTAGCAAGGCATGCAGAGGTTTTTCAGTCGAGAAAAGTAGGGGTTCTAGAGCTCACTCGGGGCAATTTTTCCCAAGAAAATTTGGAACATGGGTTTTGTAGGCAATGGAATTCTAAGGCAACCCAGATAACTCGATTTTGGAAAATATGTGTTTTTGACCCACATGCAAAGTAATTCTCGGAAAAAAGCATAGAGCTTTAGAATAAAAGCTACAGGGCAATTTTCTCGAAAAAATCTAAGACATGGGTTTTGCTGCTGTCGCTGAAATATGCGAACCCAGATGATCACATTCTGAATATTCTGCCGTTTTCTTTGACATGCAAAGAATACCTAAGACGAGAATAGAAGAAATTAGATAGAACATAGAAGTTTGTTTATTTTGCTTCTGAACAAAATCACCTATGCTTGATTGAGATTCGATGAAGCTTTGCATGCACTGAAAAATTGAACTCTGGAAAATTAATCTTCTGAACAATCTGGACCTGGCACTGAAAAATTGAACTCAAAGCACCTTCGAATCTTCAATTGCTCAAGAAAATCGCCTTTGCTCTGAACTTGGTATGAGAATAATGGCGATTATGATGACTTAAATAAATTTAAGACAAAAATCGTCCATCTTCATGCAATTAGGTGCCACCTTTAAAAATATTCAATTTAATTCTGATTGGACCTCAAAAGAATTCGACTTCATCTGATTGGGGCTTTGAAAAAGGTAACTGAAAGTCAAATAACCCTAAAAAGGGCACCACCTTTAATCAATTTAGTTAAACTCAGCATGTAATTTAGTTAACTGAACATGCAAACTAAAAATAGTCCTTTTTTGCAATTAAAATAATCCCCCTTTAAGTAGAATTATTTAAATATTAAATAATATTTAAAAATCCACCTTTCATGGGTGCCTAGTCATCTTCATTTCAAAAAGTCAACCTTTGACTTTAGGCATTTTTCCAGACTGTCATTTTAATGAAAATTTGGATTCTAAAACCTTGTCGGAGCCTCTGTTCAATTACTGACTTTGATTGACTGACACGCCCAATTGACTGGCTGACAGTTGCGTTGAAGAGCAGGATCAATGGTGACAAAATCACTCCTTGAGACTGCAAATCATAAATCTAAGGTCTGAGGCTTCAAAAATCCAAGCGCCCCTAGCAAAAGCTGTGCTTTTGACCCCATACTTAGCCATATTTTCATCATTTTCATCACTTACGAAGGTAAACTTGACCTCCTCGTATCTCATGTTTGGCAAAACTTCAGGACTAAACAATTGGTTCACTGTAGAGCTGGCTCCATTCCGCAAAACAACTTCAAGATAACACTTCATCAAATTCCATCATTTGACAGGTCAAAATCAAGGGCGCCCCTGGCCACTAGGGGCGCTTTTTGCTCTAGAGATAGCCATTTTTCCAACTGGCTAAAATACCACTAAATCTCCAGCTACAGGTTGACAACTCGCCTTCTGATATGATGGAGACATGCAACGGAAAGCTGGATGTAACATGAACAGGATGAATACCTGAGATCATCAAAAAGAAGGCATTCAAGGCTCCAAAACCTTGGGCGCGCCTAGCCTCCAGGGGCACTTTTGCTTTTTCCTTGACATTTTGACCAAGATTTAACCTCATATTTGACCTTTGATTCCGGCAATTCAACAACTCAAATTGACCCGTTGACAGGTGTATTGCGAAGCCTGATCAAATGTGAGACAAATATCCTAGGTGTCGTTTGGTCAAAATCCTTCATTTGATCCTTCAAAAAGATGGGCGCCCTTTGCAAAAGCTGCGCTTTTCCTTCCAGTGTTAGTCATTTTTCAAACTTCCTCGTTTCTCGCTGAATCTCCCATATCAGGTGCTAAACATATCTTTCAGGCTGGCTGGATAGCTCATCGCGAAGCTGAAAGTATTCCTGACAAGTCTCCTTGGAAGTGACAAACCTCAAAACTGACATCTGGGCCTCTGAAATCTAGGGCGCCCCTGGCCTCTAGGGGCTCTGGTGCTCTAGAGTTAGAAATTTTTTGATGATTTTCATCTCAGCGAAAAATCTCCTCCAAGACGAAGCATTATTTAGAACTTATCTCACCATAGATTCTTCATTTGAGCGTTTCAGGCTTAGATTTCAACACCTAGCCTCTGGCCATTTGCCATTGATGACTCCAGAAATTCCATTTCTCCATCTGTAAAAGGGAAAACTACCCACCAAACTTAAACTGAGTTTTAATTGAATCTAACTTCACCATTGTGATCATGAAGCAAAATAAGCCAATCAAAAACAATTTTTAGTCAATTCTGACAAGTTTCAGTTTTTAGGGTTTTTGTGACTTGAAACATGGTGCTTGAAAAACCCTAATTTTCATTTTTTTCAAACTTTACCAGTATCTTCTAGACATCAAATTGACACAAAGTCCCTACTTGATTTACCCAAAAACAGTATTTTGACATCATTTTAACAAGGTTTAGACTCTTTTAAGCAAAATGCCTTAATGAAGCAAAAAATTTGGTTTGGGTACAAAAAGTATTATTTAACAACTTCAATCATAAATCTCATTAACACAATGCCATTAAGTTTTGCTTTGCTAAATTAGCATAGGTTTATCTTAAACCATCATTTAGTTACTAGGCATTTGTTCAAATTTAGATTCTAACTGACCCATCTAGCATGAGAAGACTGGTAATATAGGTTATTGAATGCATGAGTTCCACTAATTCATCAAGGTGCTGAGATGAATTATATGCTATAACACTGTAGTGATGACAAGCATTTCAAATGTGGGGGCTAAAACAAAATAGAATCATTATCCAGCAGAACCCTTAGGCTGGAAATTACCAGCATAGAATGCAGAATTTTAATCTCAATCTTAACTGCAGAATTTAGTGATAGCAAGGGCAGTAAGCTGCAAATAGGTTTTAATTTATCCATAGCATAAACTCACTGAACATGTGCTTAATAAACAGCATAAAATCACTGAACATGTGAATAAACAGCATGAAGCTCATGTCATATGTGAATAAACAGAATGAAGCTGATGAAGCACTTTCCCATGGCTGTTGTATAGCACTACAGCAGTCATGTGGAGGTGCTTTCACCATTATTTTGTAATCCAAGTAAACATCAGGTTATCAGCACTTTATGCCGAGACAACTTTCTTTAAACACATATTTGTTTCTCCTTAAATTCACCTAGTATTTGCAGACCCTGGTTTTGGGTACAACCCAGTTTTGCCTAATAAGAAGATAATCTCATTCCTGGCTCCCTTAGACAGTCTAAACATTATTATTTATCCATAACTACATTTCTGAGCAGCTATAACTGTTTACATTAATCAAAATAATTCACTAGCAAAATTTAGACCACAAGGTGTGTGAAATCTGAAATCCACTGTCATTCAATATGTATGACATTGCATAGAATTGGGAAGAACAGTGCTCAGAATGTAGGTATAGAAGATTCAACAATTTCTCTACTTTTATTAATTCTTATACATGCTGACCTTGCTTTTCACAAGAGCCAATTCTTAATCAGGAGGATTTAACAGTATTTTCATACCTGTGAAATCAGAATTTGCAGGGATCTTCACTTATCCTCCTGTGTGCAGCCCCTTTCCTTCCTTATGTTCCCTTCTTTTTTAAAAACTGAATGCCTTAATAGTTCTCCTTTACCTTGTTTTGTTACCACCCATTCTTCCCTCTTTGCTACGTGGGAAAAGGGGCATTTTTCCAAGTGCTAGCTGTTACTTTATTTTTTCAAACCCTTTTTCTTTTGCTGACAGCTGGCTGTTCAAACTTGTTTGCTGGCCTCTTATTCTTATACTGCTTTTGGGAAAATATGAAGCTGGCATACCTTATTAAAGGTAGCCTTGTTTAACAAAATTTTGTCTTTTCTCAGCTTGGGTCCCACCACTAATGTAATCAGATCCTTTTCAATTCAGAAGAATATGGGTACTTATGGAATTAGTATATTTGTCTTTTTTTATTTTATTATATTTTTTTCCTTTTTTAAAATATATATATCTATAGTTTTTTGTTTACTTATTTATTTGAATTATAATTCACCATACATAAATATGAGTATAAAATTATTGCTAGTTAATAATTTTAATTTCTCATTGAGTTAATAATTAGATAGTTAAAATATTCAATTTACCCTTCCTAATGCAGTATGCAACCTGGAAAATAACACTACGTGCTCGTGTGTGCTACTCTCACACAAATTGCCCTCGGATGGCTAGACTCCCCTTCTCAATGATACTCTTTCTCTTTGGCGAGAGTGCGTGACTGTCTTGTGACACTCCAAAATCAGGAATAACATTAGTCCATTGTGTTGATGTAATTGCAGCTTCGGGCTTCATACTTCCTTATTTATATGTGATTATTTAATGTAAAGAGACGCTTCACATGGCAACTTTGTAATTATCTTCTTGGCTGACCTTCCTTGTAAATTGTATTTATTAAATTGAAATTATATTTTTATGATGGCCGACCTTGCATGAAAAGGTGCGACCTCTCTCCTTCAAGTTGTATAAATACAAGATCATTCCACTCCATTTGTGAATCAATGAAGTTCGAGCATTTCTTCTCTTCTAAGTGCGAATTCTTCAAAGGCAGATCAATCAAGTGCAGATTGCGAATTATCAAGAGCATATAGCGAATTTCTTAAGGGCAGATCTGAGTTACAAGGAAATGCTGATTACTTGTTATCATTGCATCTTGTGAAGGTGCTGCATATCGGCCTTGAGATTGGCCTCATTGTAATGAGACTTGTTGCCATTATTGATATATAATAGAGAGATATTTGTTGCTGGGTTTTTCCCCTCAAGAGGAGGGTTTTCCCAGGGTATTTGCTGTGTCTTTGTGTCTGATTTTGAAATTAATTTCTGTGCATTAAATATGATCATAAAAACTAACATGGTATCAGAGTGGGTTTGAAGAAGATCTTGATCAGATTGTTATTACAGCGATACTCTTTACTCTCTTTCTCATCGTTGTTACTTCTATCTCTTCGTCAAGATGGTGATCGGTCTTATGCTTGAGGATAGACTTGAGGGAGCATCTAATTTCACGTCTTGGAGATTCAAAATTATGCTCACCTTGGAAGAAAGTGAATTGGTCGAGTTTGTGGAGAGCAAAGTCCCTGAACCTACTGATGAGGAAGAGAAGGTATAGTGGAAGAAGAAAGATATCAAGGCGAAGAAGATGTTAGTTGATTCCATGAAGGATCATATCGTTCCTATTGTCTCCAAGTTGAAGACGGCAAGAGAGATGTTTAAAACTTTGGAGGAAATGTACGAAATCAACAACACAAGTCGGGCACTTGCATTAAAGCAACAACTTCATCATGTTAAGATGGCGGAAGGAGAATCTGTCATCGCTTCATGAAGATTTCCGAATTGAGAGATCAACTCTCTTCTATTGGTCATTTTGTTGATGTCAAGGATTTGACCATGTTGGCTCTTAATGGTCTTCCTTCATCTTGGGAGTCTTACATTCAAGGAATCAGTGCGAGATCGAAACTTCCCAAGTTTGATTGTTTGAGGGCGGACTGTATTCAAGAGTCTAGGTTGGCTGCGAGAGGTATTGGTCAAAGCTCTACAAATGAAGACATTCATGTTCTTTCCGCTCAATCCTCGAAGAAGAAAGGGAAAGATGGAAAGAAAGGATATTTCAAGAGGAATAGAGATAAAGGAGTTGATGGTGCTCCCGCATTCAAGAAGAAGTGGGACCTCTCTAAAGTCCAATGTTTTTCGTTGTGACAAGTTTGGTCACTATGCAAAGGATTGCCCAACTAGGACTAATCAACATGCTTCATTTGCGGATGTGATGAGATCTCCCCTCAGAAGGATTCTAGGAAATTTCTATTCTAAGTCATGGGCCTGTGTTCAAGCCGTGAAGGTTGTGTGCTGATCTGTGTGCAAGAGCAGCGTATCTTACTGTGTCCAGTATTTGCATCCATCAAAATATTTAAAGAGACAAGTATTCTTTGTTTGCTGAGTTATATCATTTAGTTGGATCTTGTAATTAGTAAAGAGAGATAGTGGTTTCTCTCGAATTGTGTTCTCTAGCTTAAGATCCTTTGAAGATTTCATTTATTGCAAGTTATTTCATGCTAGTTGTGAAGATTTTTGAGTGTGACTCTGAAATAAAAGGAGAATTACAATTTCGATGGTGATTAGCTGGTCACATCTATATCATTCTCTAATGCATGAATTGTGATAAAGCCTTGAACTCTTGGAGAGAGTTGGTTCTAATTGCTAACTGCATAATGCATTCAAGAAATCTGTAGTTGTGCAGATTATCTTTTGTTGTGCTGAGTTTAGCACTCTCGAGAGGAGTAAAAGATGGAAGAAAGAGTTATTTCAGAATTCAATAAAGATAAGTTCTTTATCCCTTCATTCTGATCTTTTGATATTTGCTACATGTTTCACTTGTAGGTTGATTTCTTTATTCATGTTTTAATATAGTTCATAACACTCTTATGTGTTCATGCTATAACTTGTCATAGTAAACCTTGTATGATTCTAGCCTTGATATTTCTTTGGATAGTTATAAACTGTTTGTAATCTCTCTCTATATCGCTTCTAGGATGGATCGAGAGGTAAGAAGGTGATGAGAGATTGCTTAGTGATGAAAAACTTGAGGCATCTTGTGAGGAAGTCATGCCGACCAGAGAAATGATCAAGCGTGAAGTCACAACTTGCAGCCATGGGACTGAGTTGGTGGCTAGAGGGAGCTCACTTCCAGAAGTCTTCTTTGCAATCTCTGAAGTAGGGATCAAGAGGGAGTTTTGTAACTCACTGAGGAATGGTTCACATACCTGCATCCAATGACACGCTAACGGGAGTCATATGTTCACAACATAACAGTATACATGAAACATCTCAAAAGTTAGAATAAACGTTACTCAATAACTTTGCATGCAACATTCATCAAGAATAATATCAATAGAAGTGACATTTAAATGAGACAATCATTAAATGGAAGCACATTCATATTGATAACAAGAAACAACATGTTTTATTCATCTCAATGATTCAATCATTACAATCAATTGCCCTATGTAATAGTAGCTATACAATCGGGGTGTAACAAAAAAATGTTAAGAACAACAATAAAAAGTTTTTTTTTAAAGATTTGCTTGTAGTTTGGATGATATTGAACCAAGAGATGAGCTCGATCTATGCCATGTCCCCTCCGTCTAGGAGAGATAATAATATTATTTTAATTTAATAATAGTGTTTCTGAACACTAATAAATAATAATACAATATAATAAATTAAAAATAATGTTAATATTATTAATATTAAAAATAAATAAATAAAATGGGTTTCTAGAAGGTCGGTGCCCAGGTTAATTCAAATTTAAATCAAGGTCGGCCTATTTTGGGCCCTAGTGCCCCACTTGAGCATCATATATACTTGCTTTTTTATTATTGGGTGCAGGAGGATGGGAATTGACAAGAATTTTAGGAATGTTTTATTGAAGTTGGCTTGCTAAGATGAAAACCTTAGCAGGTCCTCAAAGTTAGGACGAAACCTCTGAATTTGTTTTGTCAATTTTACTTTGATTTGTGTAGTTCCAGGTTTGATTTGCCTAATTTGACCAGCGCAAGGTTGTGATTTGAGACATTGCTAATCCAGGTCATTGTTTGTTGATGCCAATCCTTGGCAATCTGAGTTGTACTTGAAGGGAGGGCTGCACCAAGATAGCTATTGCAAGTGGCTGCAATTACTGAGGGTCTGCAACAGGGTGATATCATATAGGAGGTCATCAAATCTGCTCACCTGTGTGTACCCAACTTTTTTTTGAGTTCTGTAAGGAGTGCTAAGCAAGTTTCTTCAGACCTATTGGGAAATCACATTGGATTTTATGTGGCTGCAAGAGCCTAGTGCATAGGGCGTCTATTTCAGTAGCTGGGACAGTGGATTGCTGCCGTAACTCATCCCGAGAGGTGCTGATCATCCATAGCAGCAGAGACAATTTGGGTTCAGATCCAACCCTACAGGGTTAGGGCGATTAGGGTATAGTGGACTGATGGTCTTATGCCTCAGATCATTGTTGGCTGTGAGGATCAACAACCTACCTCCTCATTGGCTGTGACCAACTTAATTGACAATTAAGCTACCTTCCAACTGCTGCGCCTGCTTGTCATTTTCTAGCGATCAGCTTGGAGGTAGGGGTTTGAAGATTTTGTAAGGGCAATTTGTCATCTTGTACGCTGCACCATGCTGTTATAATCTCATCTATTCATGTGGTCAGCTCTTTTTGGAAAATTTCATAAATTCTAGGATCTGATTGAACATTTATTACCAGCAGTTATTCTATTTGTAGTCTTTGTTGTTAAATTGGTTATTTGCAATTTGGAAGACTTGTTTGTAGATCTGAATTGTTAAACACTACATTGAGTTTGTACTGAAATTTCTAATTGAAATGAAATTCTTTCTGAGGTTGTGAGTAAATTGGGTGCTGATGTTGTGAAGTTAATGCTGTGATGTGAAAGTCTACTTGGGATCCTAATTTTGAAATTGGTTAATCAATTTGAAAAGCCTAGGAATCATTACAGTGGTACCAGAGCCACCCTTCTTGCCGGCCTGTGGTGATGCAAATTAATGATTTTGCGTGACAAAGAAATAAGATATGAGCAAAGGGAGAAGGAGGAGGCAGCCATGGGTGACAAAGATGAGAGAACACGTAGGAATTTCTTAGGAAAAACAGAGAGTTTCAATCTTCCATGAGAGATTCTATTGTAGAGATGATTCAACTTCTTAGAGGGCTGAATCAGCAATTGAGTGCTGGAAGGCCTAATCAAAATGATGTAGAGGGAAGTAATTCAATGAATGATAGGATTTCAATTAACCCTACCCCGAAGACATTTAGAGCCAATTTTTTGAAAGAGTGGAGATAGAAACCTTGGAAGAAGAACAACCTATACATCCACGACAAGAGGATGAAATGGCAAGGTACCATGCTGAATATAATGCCCTGAATCCTACCATCCCTCATGACATGTCATTTGTTGAGTATTATTGGATGACAATAAGAAATAGGCATAGGAGGAGAAAGTATGAGGAGCAGCCCTGTAAGGACATTCAACAACATTTGGTACAGATTGATATACCTAGGGAAAGATCAATATACCCACATATGATGGATCAAGTGGCTATACCGATAGGGCATGGTTGTAGAAGTTGGATACATATTTCTCCTTGAATCCCATGTTGAAGAAGCCATTAAGTTTGCCTCTTTACACCTAGAGGGTGTAGTCATGAGTGGTGTACCACGACATGGTGACATAGGGTCATGGTCCCATTACCACCTTGGAGGAGTTCAACCAAAGATTGACAAAGAGTTTCGATAGGAAAGATCCAATGATTTACTTCAAAGAATTATGTAGCTCAACCCATTGTAGTGATGGTTCCAAAGGTGACAAAGAGGAGACTTTTAGTGCTCTTTGTTGAAGGATTTGGTGATTCACTCAGGGGGTTGGTGAGAGCATTAGAGCCAGGTTCTTTGCAGGAGGCCATCAGGAGGGCTTTAAGCTTGGAGGATTTAGTGGCTAAAGGTACAGTCAACAACAAGCCATCTCCAATAGTGTAGGATAAGAAAACCATCCAAAAAGATACCCCTCAACCAATGGCATTACCATCAAAACTAAGCAAGATTGAAGAAACAAAGAATGAGCTTTGAAAGAAGAAGTTGTGCTTTTTCGTGTAGAGAGCCATGGGTGCTGATTCATAGATGCTTGGGGAAGGGGCAAATACACTACATAGAGGCTCTTTCCAGGGAGGATTTTGAGACGGAAGGAGCCGAGCCTGAGGCGATGATAGAGTCCAAAAGTAAAGAAGAAGAAGAGATCATGGGAGGCACCCTCGCCACTCTTTTTAGGGCACCCAAGTACCATGCTTTGTGAGTACGAGGAATCTTGTATGGTCACCAAGTAATAGTGGTGCAGTTTGGATGCAAAAAAGTTTGATGGGTTTAAAGTTATGCTTGGAGACAACCACATTATTCCTTGCAAGGGATGGATACAACAGCCCAACTTACTTTTGGGGAGTTATCAAGTTAGGGGTGATTTCTATGTTGTGAGATTGGGCAACAGGCAGTTTTGGGCATGCAATGGTTGTACTCACTTAAGGAGGTTACTCAAAACCAACAAACAATGGAGTTCAAATTCAAAGTGGATGGGAAGGAGGTAATACTCCAAGGCATTACAAATAGAGCCTCAAGCATGGCTGAAATGAAAGGAATGGAAATGAGTGTTTGGGAAAACCAAGCCACTTAATGCATGGAGACATTCAAGGAATTCCTTTAAGGTAAGATACTCCAGTATGATAATGTTTTGTCCATTTTGAATGTATCCATAGGAGCATGCTAAACATGGCCACCATATGAGATAATGGTGAAAAAGGAAAGTCTGAGGGAGAATTATCTTCTTAGCATGGCTGTTTGGAATCTTAGAGGTAAGAACTATAATACATGGATCTTTAGGTGTGCTGTTTTCCACCTCAATCTTGCTTTTTTCTGCATTTTCAGTTTGCCCTAGCTGTTTGGGACAACCGCCAAGCAAAGGTTGATTGCATGGAAGGTGTGTTTTCCACCTTTTGTCTTCAAAGAGGTATTTGAGATTTATGCAAGGAGGGTTCCAGGATTTTTTCTAGGCAAGTGAAGGCATGGGGACAATCATGACTGAGTGTTTTGGCTGATTGGAGCATCAATGAACAACTTTTGTTTAGCAGACACAAAGGGAATTTTTGAGTCTAATAAGGTGAATGGGTGGTACCACATATGGACAGCACTAAGAACTTGCCTCCCAACACTGCTAGCAACATCAAGGATTGAAATTCGGGATATTACGTGACTGCTGCAATCACTTATCTGTGTTCATACAGTCTGATTTAAGCCACTTTCTAGAGAGGATAGAGTGGGTTACCATGACAACCACATGTCATGGTGAACTTCATAACAAAGTTTTCGGAAGAGACATTGGCTTGTGATGTTGAAGCTTACACATATGATGGTAAGGTCCTTAAGGAGGCAAAGGTAATGAGGAAGCCAAAATTAGCGAGTCTGCCAAAGGGAAAGGAGGGCTGCATCAAGATAGCTATTGTGAGTGGTTCCCATTAGGAAGGGTCTGCAATAGGGTGATATCACATAGCAGGTCCTTGAATGTGCTCACTTGTGCGTAACCAACTACTTTTAAAGTTCTATAAGGAGTGCTAGGCAAGTTTCTTCAAACCTATTGGGAAATCACATTGAATTTTAGGTGGCTACAAGAGACTACTACATAGTGCACCTATTTCACTAGCTAGGATAGTGGATTGCTGCCCTAATTTCTCCCAAGAGGCGTTGATCATCCATATCTGTGGAGACAACTTGGGTCCATAACCAACCCTATAGGGTTAGGGTGATTAGGGTACTGAGGACTGAGTGTTTCATGCCTCAGATCATTGCTGGCTATGAGGATCAATAACCTACCTCCTCATTGGTTGTGACCAATTTAATTGACAATTAAGCTACCTTCCAATTGTTGCGCCTACTTGTCATTTTTTCAGCTATTAGCTTAGAGGTAGGGGTTTGAAGATTTTGTAGGGGCGATTTGTCATCTTGTATGCTACACCATGCTGTTATAATCTCCTTTAATTATGCGGTCGACTCTTTTTGGAAAATTTCATAAATTCTATGATTTGATTTAGCATTTATTACCAACAGTTAATTTGTTTGCAGTCTTTGTTGTTAAATTGGTTATTTGCAATCTGGAAGGCTTGTTTGTAGATCTGAATTGTAAAACACTGCATTGAGTTTGTATTAAAGTAAATATTATAATACTTAGTTTATAATGGTCAATTAAGTTTTTAGGACAGACTTTAGAAATTCTCTTTTATTCTTTTAGTTAAGTTCTTAGCGTTTGCTTTAGTAGTTGTCGCTCTTATCCTCTATGGATAAAGCTTTTGTAACTCTTATTTAAGGAGATTGTTGCTCCTTAGTTTGATATTGAATATCTTGGTAATCATTCTATGTCTTGTATTTTTTGTAATATGGTATTAGAGCTCAGCTAGAGCCTTGGGATACGTGACAAGGAATCACCTTAGGTATTGCTGCCAACAGTGACAGATAAAGGAATCGCTGCTGAGACATAGAAAGTGCCAAAAGATTTTTGTATGCAATAGTATAGTATTGTATGGATTTATGTAGGGGTTTTTAGTGGATTTTTCACAAAATTGCAGATTTTTTTGTCTGGTGAAAATCACAATTGGTTTTTTTTGTTAGAAATCATGACCTGTCCTTCTAAAGATCACGCCTTTTTTCCTCTTAAAATAGTGGCGTTTTCTTTTAAAATTGCACACCATTTTATGCTCAAAATCATGCTGTTTTTTATTTGTAAATCATGGATTTTTTGTTTGTTAAAATCATGATGGCTAGGGTATTTTTTTCTGCATGTTATTTGGTTATTTTTTTATAAAATTGTGTTAGTATTTTGCAATTTATCAACCTGCGACAGGCAAGACAAAACGCTTGATGAGGTTTTGAAGATTTTTTAAAAATTGTGGGTTTTCCGACAGTTTTTGACAAATCAATGGTGGGCTAGGGCACATTCCACGAGTAATAACAAAATTCATCGTCATTTTGTGTCATTTTTTAACTTTATTTTTTACAAAAATGTGGGTAGCTAGGGTTTTCAAACCCTATTGTGGGCCTCTTCCTCATCTTTTTGGTGGTTCTTTTACAAAATTGTGTCCATTTTGTGTTGACTAAGATTTGACCTGCAAACTTTCAATCTAACAACAAAAGGTTTCTTTATTTTTTTTGTAATTTTGAATTGCGGGAGGGATGGCTTCATTACCCAACATCATGTTGGAAGGCAACCATCGTTTTTGGCAAGAATTACAATGCTTGGAAACAACACATGCTCATGATCTATGAGTATAGATGCTTGACAAGATCGTCCTTAGTACCGACACTCAGTCATCATGCTAATGAAGTTATTAGTTACAGATGAAATGCTTCCAGAGGTTCAAACAAGTAGAATCTCTGTGGAGATTTGGAAGCACCTGCGAGATTTGCATAATATGTTAGATAAAGGTAGGGCCTTCTTCTTGAAAAATATGCTTTTATTGATCATAATGGACAACATGTCTTTGCAGGAGATTTGATGAAGATCAAATACATTTGCAAACAATTGTTAGCCATAGGTTGCAAGATGGAAGAAGATATGGTGGTAATTATGTTGAAAAGCTTACCACAAGCCTATGAACATTTCATAGAGACACTCAACATCACATCTACTAGTGTTTACCTGAAATTTGAAGAGCTATGCAATAAGCTCTTGCATAAGGATAGATGGAAGAAGCAGTTTAGTAGCAGTAGTTATACTCAATGTGGAATAGGCCTTTGCAGCCAAGGACAAGGGCAAAGGCAAGTGGCCTCAAAAGAAAGGACAAGGAAATAATGAAGATACTTTAAACAATCTGAAAATATCACGTCACTATTGTGGTAAACTTGGTCATATGAAGAACACTGTAAAAAGAGGTTGGCTGAACAAAAATCCAACCAAGGTGGGCCTCCACAAAAGGTTCATGTTGCAAAGCATTATGAGTAGGAGTCATCGTTCTATGCTTTCATGGGCAAATGACCGGTAGATAATTCAAATTTATTTGAGTGGTATATTGATTCTGGAGCATCTCGACATTTCACCCATAGGAAAGATTGGTTCACGGAGTACACACTTGCTTAGATTCAGTGATCTTTGGTGGTGGTGAGGAGTACATAGTTGTTGGTAGAGGAAATGTGCAAATATCTTTTGGAGGGGAAAACCTCATTTTTTTAATTTGTACTATGTACTGGGAATGGAGCTCAATTTGATCTTTGTGAGTCAAATTATGCGCCATAGTCCCAACTTGGATGTCACTGTGAGCAAACATAGATGCTGTATAGTTGACAAGGAATCAAAGACGACTATTGCAATCGGGATAGAAGATCATGGTTTGTATCGGCTTTATGATGCTAGAGAGGTTGAGGAGCATGCATTAGCAGCCAAAAGTGCATCTACTATTAGTACACTATGGCATCAATGGTTTGGGCACCTTAACCTATCTTGTCTTTCTCAGTTATCTTGGGAGAATTTGGTAGAATGATATCTTGATATTTAGCAGCAGATATCTAGTGTTTGTGGAGCTTGCCAAGTAAGGAAGCAACAAAGAACTCCTTTTTCAGATGGACAGCCTTGGAGAGTCTTGAGAGTCCTATAATTGGTTCATGCAAATGTTTGTGGACCAATGACTATGACATCGGTCACTGGTGCTGGGTACTTTCTTTTGTTTGTTGATATCATCATTACAGGTAGTGAGGCACATTTGATTGAACAAATCAAATGTAATTTAAGTAAAGCTTTTAACATGATTGATTTAAGCCTCGTACATCATTTCCTAGGTGTAGAAGTTTGGCAACAGGTGGTGTTATTTTTATTTCTCAATCTAGATATGCCAAGAGTTTGCTCAACAAGTTCATAATGATAGATTGCAAAATCTTATCTACACCTATGGAGAAAGGGTTGAAGCTTTCAGCCAAAACAAACTCAAAGGTAATAAATGAGTCAACATTCAAGCAACTAGTGGGCAGCCTTATCTATCTTGCAACCACTAGACGTCATTTGAGCTATCTTGTGAGCTTCATTTCCATATTCATGACAACACCTAAGGCAAAACATTGGATAGTAGCGAAGTGAGTTTTGAGATATGTGAAAGGGACACTTGACTTTGGGCATTTTGTACAGCAGAAGCAAAGATCCTAGGCAGATTGGGTTCACAAATTCAAATTGGACAAGGTTCTATTGATGACAAAAAATCCACTTTAGGATATGTTTTTCAATCTTGGCACTAGTGCAGTCACATGGACCAACAAGAAGCAACAGGAAGTAGCTCTTTCCTCAAAATAAGTAGAATATTGAGGGACAATAAAAGCAACATGTGAGGCAGTATGGCTTCGAAGGATGCTTTCAAACATGAAAATGTCTCAAGCAGGGCCTTCACCCTTGTTTTGTGACAATCAAGGGGTACTAAAGCTTGCCAAGAATCTAGTCTTCCACAAGCATACCAAACATTTGGAGCTTCATTATCATTTCATTCGGCAACTTGGAGAAGATGGATCAATGATGTTGTAGTATTGACCAACTGAGGATCAAATTGCAAACATTCTTACCAAGTTTTTGAGTCGTGACAAATTTGTAAAATTTTGGGATAAACTTGGTGTAGTTAGTATATTGACCATTAAGGGAGGGTATTAAAGTAATATTGTAATATTTAGTTTGTAATGGTCAATTAGGTTTTTAGGATAGACTTTAAGAGTAGTTTAATATTGAATATCTGGGTAACCATTCTGTTTCTTGTATTTTTCATAATAGTTTGTATTGAAATTTCTAATTGAAGTGAAATTCTTTTTTGAGGCTGTGAGTAACTTGGGTGCTGATGTTGTGAAGTTAATGATATGTTATGAAAGTCTACTTGGGATCCTAAGTTTGAAATTGGTTAATCAATTTGAAAACCCTAGGAGTCATTACAATCTTGATGCTTTTGATGAAGATTGAAGACCAAGGTACACTTTTTTTATTGTATTATTCTCAAATTTTGTAATTGTAATGATTTTCATTTGACTCATCTTGGACATATATGATATATGATATATGACATAATATTGAAATTTTGAACTATCAATTGACAATTATCTTTATCACTATCAGTGATCAATGATGAAGTATCATACTATCAAAGATTCAAATGTCATTACACACACACACACACACACACACACACACACACACACTCACAGCCATACCATACCCAAGGATTTTTTTTGGCTGTACCAATATGGTAGAGCCCGCAACTTAGTTTTTTCATCACTGCATACTTTTCTAATTTACAATGTGCCATTCTTGTGAGTTGAGCATGCTGATCTTAGCCTAAATCAACAATATGTACAAAATAATTGACCTTGGTCTCAATCCCTGAATGGCAGTCTTGGAGCAATTTGAAGTTAGTTTTTTTCAAACTAAAACAATTGTATTTTATTTTGCTTGAACTTATAGAAGAGAGGAATAAAGTCCAGTGCATGAAGGGTATGGTGTAGTCATGGTGGATGTTTGTGAATGTTGCACTACATCAATAGGTTTTGCAAATTATGTAGCTTTAACATGCTTACTAGCTAAAATTTTGAATTATATTTCTGTATATGTAATGAACTTTGGACTTCTCTTTCAATGCTGTGGAGCCAAATTTTGACAAAAGATTAGAAACAAAGTCATGTTTGTGGTTACCTGATGTGCTTTTATATTGTTCTCTTCGTTGTTAGAAATTATTTTAGTAGATTATGATTTTAATTATCTGGCAATTGATTATCGTTGTGAAGACTGAATTATGAATCTATGTGTGTAAATTGACTAGAAAAGCCAAGAAAAGATTTACATTCTGTTTATCAAGTTTAGTCACTTCTGATTAATGTAGGTTTGTGCAATGCAAAAAAACTGATAAAGCTATTTTCATGCAGTTTCTCTTTGTTATGTAATCTGATCAGCTGAAGCAATCTTTATTTTTGTCCTTGTTTTTTCAATAGCAATAAATGATTTCCTGGCAATGTATCATTTTCAGCCGTTGAGATTGCATATCATGTTTGATGAGGATACTTAGAAGTTCTTTTCTTGTTTATCTAGGAATTTAGATTGTGTATTGCTATAAACATAGTTTTACCTGTTAAAGCTATTTCATTGTGGAAGCGTTTATCTTTTTTGTTGTTTGGTAATCACATTATGGGTGATGTTACAGTCGCTATGAAAATATGTGTATTTCATGTGTGCTTTGTGTACTAAGTCTTCAATTATTGCTCTTTGATCTCCGATCCTCTAAATGGTTATTTTTTAACAACTAACAAGATAGATAAGTACGAGGTAATTTCCACAGCGTGTCACAACAATGAGGATGAAGTATATCTGAACACTTATGGAAAGGTTTGTCATAACAATCATTTGGTATTATACCGAGTTCACTGGTTGCTAGTAGATACTGTGCATTCCTTGGCTTCCCTTTTGAACAAGCACAATAAATAGACAGGAACTTTCTTTTAACCAAGTTAAATTGAGAAATGTTTTCTGTGCTATCATTATTGTCAGGAGTGAAAGTGTATGATACACAAGAAAAAGAAATGATCATTGAACCTGCTCTTAGGTGGGCTGGAAACCCAAATATTATTGTGGCAGTTAAAGCATTTGGTCTAAGAGCTACTGTGCAGGTCTGCTCATATTCGCTGAAAAATATTTCGTGTTTCTAAGTATGCAACAATCCTATTTGTAAAGTGCACTGAATGTTGGAGGGTGTATGCATTTTCAGTTGGTAGATTTGCAGGTTTTTGCAATTCCACGTGTAACTCTGAAGCCACTTGTGCCAACTTTCCCATGTTTTGCAAAGATATTGGTCTCTCTTATGGAAAAGGTAAAAGTTAAAAGTTAAATCTGTTTTAATGTGTAAGTTAATACTACTGATCTCATTGATGGTTTATTCATGTCTTTTTGATGTGCAAAAGATATTTAACAGAAGGTGAAATTCTAAATCTGAATGAGTGTAAATTGATATGCATGAGTTAATTTGTTTCCACACCTGAGATTAACTCTGATGAGTAGTTTGGAATCTCTGTTCATCCTTGATTTGCAGCCCCATGTTGATTTTGGATTGAAACTACTTGGCGGAGATCTTATGGCCATTCCAGGTCTTTATCATATTGTGCAGGTTGCTTTTGCTTCCTTTCTATGGCACCTCTTCTTCTTGAATTTTGTGTGTGTCATTAAATTGATAAAAAATAATTTCTATGCTTCTAACTTCTGGTTTCATCCAAGTCTTTCGTAAAGAAGTACTTCACCAAGAATGCATGCATATTATTCTTACTGTTCACCTAGAAGTCACTGGTAATAATAACTATTACGTCAAAATTATTAATACTTTTGTAGTCATATTATTCATGTTTTAGTTATTTTCCTTACCTACAGTTATGATGAAAATGTCCTAGAACTGTTCTTTCTGGTTACAAGTGGAGTCAAGAGGAGAACACCACTACCATGAATAGGACAACATCACCAGACTTATTAGAACAAAATACATAAAAATCTGTTGGTTACCATATTGTTAGCATTTTAATTGACACCTTTCATTGCGACACAAAATAGAACAAACATGGGGTAGAACCACTCTTTGAATTAGTAGGGGAAGCTCCCTATAAATAAAAACTAACTTAAAACCCAATTTTGAATGGTATGTACTTGCTATTTATAATATGTATGGATGCGTTTTAGGTTTTTTCACACATAATGAACAAAGGAAAAGGTGCGTATTTAAGCATAAGTATAAACAAACCTAAAATAAAACATATCTTTTTGATTCTTAGGTTAGGGCACAATGGGATTCAATGTATTTGGTTAAGTCGAGAGTTTTTTATGCATTTTGAACAAACAACTTTAGTAGCTATTGGATGCTCACTCTTTCTAGCTAAAAGTTAGAGACTTAAAAGATGTGAGTAAAACACAATAATTGAATAGGCTTATACCTAAGTTATTGGTCCTGTTACTTGTATGGGTTTGGGTTTATGAGTTCAGGTTTATGGGTTCAGTCAATTTTTTTTTTTGGTGTTGGGTTTGTCCATTCAAAAACATATAAAAATCAGCACTCACATGCTTGCTAGTTAGCTCGTCCTTAACATCAAGTGCTTCAAGTTGGGAAGTGGAAGCATCCAAGTCATTATGGGTTGGCTTAAAATATCACTTCCTTATAGCCAATTTGTACGTGTGAAAGGACATGCAAGTTGGAATGCACCTACACTAAGTCCTCTATGTTTTTTGAGTGTAGTTTGTTATGCTTTTTAGAGTGGATGAAGAAGTATGTGCTTCAATTCCTTTCAGATGCAAATGAACTAGTAACTGATTAATAAAAAAATAGAGTTAAGAGTTATAAAATTAAAAGATTTAAATTATAAATGAAACTTGAAAGATAAAATATATCTTTTAATAAAACTTTGATCGCAAGAGGTTGTAAGTGTGTAAATGATTTCCTATGGAAGTATTGCAACTGTGAGCATCATCCTTAAACTTGTCATGTAGAGCATCAATACTAAAGTCATTGGAGTTTGCAAAATATATAATTTAATCCTTACTGCATCCTGCAATTCAAGATCAATGAATAGGCTACAGAGTGTTGGCTTGTATTGGCTTGTACCCTTGGTTGACTTTAACACCTCTATGTGGGGCGGTCCTTGTCAACACGGAAAGGATCTCAACACTTTAATAGTTGGGACTCAATGCAAAGGCAAGAAGATGCAACAGGGTGGTTATTTTGTTCCATTCCTCCTCTATAATTTTGTGTAGCTATTTGAAGATAATTTCTTTAGGATTTTTCTTTTTCTCATTTAGGATGGTCTCCCTCTTCACAATTGTTGAGTCGATGCCATCATATATCTCTCACAAACAAGATCCATCCATGTCCGTATAATGAATCATACTCAATATATGTTCGGTGAAATTGAGGAGAGATTCAACACAATCATTCCACTAAATGTCATATAGAATTATCCACTTAATATTCTTTGCACTTGTAGTGCTAGATTGCCTCCTTATGAACCAATTTTGATCGACGATTATATATGAAAGTGCCTCCCAAACCTTCACAAGTTGTCTCAAAATAATTGTGTTGGAGGCAAAATGGGTCTCAACAACCTATTTAAAAATCAAAATAAAAAGATTAAAAAATAAAGAGTCTTAAACAAGAAAACATAAACTTAATTTTAAAAATTACCAAAGTGAAACAAATATATTAAAATAAATCTTATTGCTTCACTTACCTTCAATAGCTCCAATTTTGAGAATGTTCTATGACATATGGTGGTTGGTGATAAATTTTGGATCTCTTTAGCCATGAGATACACTTGTTTGATCCAATCAATTTTGGTGTAATTTTTTGCAGCACAAGGTTGGGGGAGTGGACAATACAAGGTGTCCAAAAGATGTGTAACTCTTCACAACCAATAAACCAACTACTCTACAATTTCTGGTGTTGTCTATTCTGACCTTGAGCAACATTTTTAGTTGTGTTACAGGAGGATGCGTCCCCACCCCTTAGACACCTGTCCCTATCCCCTAGGGCATGTCTATGGTAGTGGGACATTAGAGGATGTCTGCTGGTTGCTCCCCCAACTAAAAAATCCAGGAAATGTCTCAGAATGTGTTCTTGCATACGAGAATGGCAATAAACTTATAGGGGATGCCTGGCCATCCTCAAGGCAGTTGGGGATGTCTTAGACATCCCTCTACCGTCTTGGGGTCAAGTAGTTGTATCCTACGAAAAAGAACATATATTCCAATGTTTAAAAAAATAAAAGACATACAGGGAATATTTATTGGGTTCTAAAGGAGTGTGGGGGTCCCATAAACCCTCTCACACTCCTTATTCACCTGAATATGCAAAATAAAACATTTTGTTTTTCTTATAATTTTATTGACTGTTTTGGAGGTTGTGCCATTGCTCTTGGAGTCCATTAAAAATCTTATATCTCTGTTCAGTGTTTACACTTATAGGGATGGGGGTTTGAATGGTGGGGACAACTCCCCATGTAACATAAACTTTACAATTTATAATAGAATAAGCTTGAGTTATACAATACATAGGGCCTCATTTGCCATGCTCTCATAGGTTGAAACTTGAAACAATTAGGAAAGAATATATACAGCAGTGGCCTTGGTGGCCTCAAGATAGTTTATCACTGATTACAAACAAACAAGAAACTTACAGCTAAAATATTCAAAGAAAACATCAACTGGTTCAGTTCCAACCATTGCATCAACGGGTTTGAGGAGTTCTTTTTTTGAAAAGGTCCTAAACAAAGAAAGGTGTGATGATTGCATCAATACTAAAGTTGTTGAAGTGTACAAACAATTGTCGAAATATTCAACTGCAAATTTATACATATAAACAATTAACTAAAAGGAGATAACATTTATTGCAGCATTGATATTAAACTTAAATAAGCAAAGGCATGTTCTTGGAATTATGAGAGAGAGAAAAGAATACAACATGAGATCATCATTACGCTGAATTGCTTGAACAACTTTATCTTTGAGAGAGAGAAATATCATAAAGGGCTTTTCCGCCCATCCAAGACCTACTGGTCTCCCGAGTTTCTTCAACTGAAGAACCCAACCCTTCACGAGGGTAATCAACAAGGATCAAATTATCATCATGCCATTCTGAAGCTGGTGTCATGAACCTGTACCGTTGGTCGATCCCTCCTCTGTAGGTACCTCCTAACCAGAAGGATCATTCTGACCAGAAGTATATCTGGTTCATGATAGCTGACCAATGCCTAACTGGCATCATACCTTGGCCAAGGATTTCCATTAAATAAGCATGTAACTCGTGCAGTCAGCACTCTCACCCTTGCTCGACATGATAATTCTTGATTCAAAGATTTAAATTATATTAACATGATTCCAATAATCTTTCTTCATATTTAAGGGTAAGCTGATTTCTTAATGTTCATACAAAGAGAGGTACTCAACTCATAACTTATCCCATCTAAGTAATAATAAACTGCTATTCTCAAATTATGAGGAGAGATTAAGGAGTCTTATTCGACAATAAGGATTTAGTGTTTTGTATTACAATGTCTTGAATTCAAATCTTTCTTCTAGAATCAAATATTAGGCATTAATATCAGGCATATAAAGAGAATCCTGGCTCAATGTCAAATCACATCTTTAAAGACCATTCGGTTTACTTAACACTTAAAGAGAAAGAAAAGAGACTTGTTCTTCAAGAAGGTTTCTTCAGGTTAATGGTCTCAAATTGCAAAGAAGAGACATGGTTCCAATTCGGAATTTGAAGAACAGAGTGGAAGGAAATCTACGGCTAAACATTAGCTGATTCGACCACAGAGAATTAGATGCAGACTTGGACCCAAATTCAAGTTCAGATTTTACTCTTTGACTGCCCAAATTATAACCTGGTTTGGCCAGATTTGATTTCCAAGAAAGATTGCATAGGTTACAGAAAATAGGAAAAAGAAATTGTAGATTACTCCTATGGGGTTGACTAAGAACAATTTATAAGAAGAGGGAGGAATAGAGCTTAGACTCGGGTTTGAGATAAAAGAAAATAGAGCCAGTGCTAATTCAAAGAAGCTCGCCTAATAATGGTTATCAGATAAGAATAGGTGATATGATTCAAATTAACAATACATTCCAATTCATGAAGAATCCATCAACATAATAGAATTTCTAAACTAATTCTATCTGGAAAATAACATTTCTTATACAAGATAGTATCATTCTCGATTTAATGCTATCGGAGCTGGGTAAACACATAAAATTCTACCATACGTGCTTGATCAAATGTACCCGAAACTTGCAGAAGCTCCGCTTGGTGTTTCCAAATGAAATGATAAGGTGGCTCGGATTGCAACATCGCTTCCCCAAGCTCAACCACGAATAATCCTAGGTTGATGCTCTCCAGAGGATTTCGATTGTGAAAAAGAAGGATAGGATGAATAATTGAGAAGCGATACCAATGTATGAAGGGTCACGCAAGATACCAAGGCCAAGATTAGAAGAATGGCGTCACAGTAGAAAGAAGTAAAGAGCTTAATGAAAATTGATAGCAAAAGATGGAACCGTCAAAAGAATGAAGTGTGAGAGTGTAAGAGAGGAAGAGACTGCCCGCCTCCGATGATAAAAAGAGAGTCCATTTGAAACCTCCCATCAAGACTTTTGGGAGCCCGTGGCTGCATGGCTTCCATCTTGGTCGTTTCTCCAGAGATACGATGAAAGTTGGCGGGGAAGCTACTCTATTTCATACCACCAACGTCTTCCAGCTTATATTTAATTAATTCTAGACTTTAAACCTTACTTTTATTTTCATATTAAGATTGATGGAATAAGAATTATGGCTACTATGGTTAATTTAATATTTTATATCCATTGCAAACATATATTCCAAGAGTTGGTTCGCTCAACTTTCAAGAGGAGATTATTAATAAATATTCTAAATTGGCTTATTTAATATAATTACTTATGGCCAAGGCTATGACTTCGATGCAACTGTCTTACACTGACTCATGGTTTGATGATACAATTGATCCTTGTTAACTACATCCTCTCCCTGATGATATTTCCCTTTCCCTTCAAGTGTTGACGATCCTGCAACCACTTGACAAAAAGACTAGGGTTAGACCATTCGTGACATATGTATACATGTTTAAATCTAATCTCATCATCATCATTTACATTTTCGCATATAAAAGAAAATCATTCACATTTACATTTTCGACATATTAAACAATTATTCTTTCCACAATTTCACATTCTCATGAAAAGCAGTTACTTGCAACTAACATAACGACTATAATTTCATTGCCATAACCATGTTAAGTTAGAGGGGATGTAACACCACCTACCTCACTTTGAATTAACCATCGTTAATTGTAGAGGCTTTTGCAACTGAAGCATCCTCTCCAACAAAATAAAGTAACTAGCATGTCTAGTAGCCACGGGTTTGAGGAGTTCTTGTTTTGAAAAGGTCCTAAACAAAGAAAGGTGTGATGATTGCATCAATACTAATGTTGTTGAAGTGTACAAAATCCATGAACTCAATCCTCACTGCATCTTGCATCTTAGGATCAACGAAGACTCTACAAAGTGTTGCCTTGTACCCTTGATTGACTTCAACATCTCTATATGGGGCAATTCTTGTTGACACCAAAAGGAGCTCAGCACTATAATATTTGAGACTTGTTGCAAAGGCAAGAAGATGTAGCACAGTGGTCATTTTGTTCCATCTCTCCTCATTGATTTTGTGTAGTTGTTTGAAGAAATTTTTTTAGGATCTTGCTCTTGTAGTCGGTCATAGTTGGTCGTCGGTCATAGTTGGTCATAATCGTAGTTGGTCATAGTCGACCGCAGTTAATTATATTTAAATAAGACTATAGTTAGTTTATAAATATTTCATATACTTTTGTACATGTTCGAGAAGATTAATTCCTTGACTAGTGATTAGTTGTTGTCGTGAAGCATTGCGACGGTTGGTTCCTGAACCACTGCCAACGACTATTTGTACTTGAGTCAGTATAGTTGGGAGATATTAGGTTGGTATCTAC
>VDFB02361174.1:0-16757 GCA_007258455.2 Sequoia sempervirens | reverse complement strand
TTGACTTTAACATGTTTGATGAATTTTTTTCATACTTTTTTGACGAAATTAAAGACCTTTAGATGACGACATCTAGTTATCAAATATGCATTTTTTTATGATTGGACATATTTTTTAGTTGTTAATTAATTTTTGAGAAAAGCAGTTCATAAAATTGAAATGATATGTATTACTATTATTTTAATAAATTTTGTTTTTTAAATTTTTTTGGAAAAAAATATATGTGACCAATCTAGACACCATTCTCTATATGATGAAAATAAATTTATTTTAAGATTAGTTTAGCTCAAATTATGTTGGTTATACATGAAGGGTTTTAAAAAATAGTAATCAAGGGAAATACAAATTAATAAAAGAAACATTTTAAAAAATTATAAAAAAATATCTTGACCAAACTTCACCATAATACATATCTTTCCCCAAAATGAATTTGAAAAATAATTTTATTTAGGTTAAATTATGTTAGTTGTACATGTGCATTTTTTGATCAAAACACAAAAATTTTAATAAATAATTTTTGTGCATCCTATTAAATCTAACTTTTATTGTATAGGCATTAGAATAAATTATATATTTGAAAACTAGACAAAATATCTTATATTTTATATTTCTAGACCATGCTAAGATTTTATGTGTAAGTGCTTCAAATTTTTAATTTCAACTATGAAAAACTTTGATTTTCAAAAAAATGACTTCAACTTTTTAGTCAAAAAAATTGACCCAACTTCTTGCATTTACCAAAAAACTTTCCCATGAGGTGACTAGGTTAGATACTTCCAATTCCTCCTAATTATTAGTTTGACTAATCCATGGTGAACCAAGAGTTTTCAATACCCCTTTTGGACTTCCATAAGTTTTTTATATAGAATATTTAATAGAAATTATGACATGTTGATAATGCATCCAAGACAAAAATGCATTCTACAATTATAACTATATATTAAACTATTATATCTTGTGGATAGGAATGACTACTTTGAGAAATGACAATGACAGACTTGTATAGATGATATTTTTTAAAATATATTCAAGGTTTTCACCCTCCAATAATGAATTATATGTTGAATTTCTATGCATAAAATCAAGCATATGTGACTTATAAGGATTATGTGAGACCAATCCATAAGGAAAAAAGTCCATAGGATAGCCAAAATGTTTCTTAAGTTTGGAATGTTTAATAAGAGGTGTTTACAATGCTTTCAATATTTTAGGAAACTTATAAAAAAATGACAAGAGTTGTAAATGAGGGTTTGATAATTTATAAGGAAGTTGAAAAGTTGATTTGTATATTACAAGTTTTAATAGGTTAGTAGTACAAGAACTATGTTAAGTTTTTCATAGTTAGTAAAGAGAAATATTTTCACATGAATTTTTTTGTGTGAAATATTTTTAAATTTATAAATGGTGAAGATAACTAGTTTAGATAACTAAATTTAAAAGAGTATGAAATGTGAGATAATAGTTAAGAAAAAGCCAAAATTTCTTATATCTAATTTTGAAAATATGCTAATTAGAAAGAAAGAAATATATGTTTGATCTACAAAGATGATAGTGATAGCTTTCTTTTCTTTCTAATTAAATTTATTAAAAAAAATTGCATTGACTAATTGAATATGATTGATTAGCTGATTTGTTTATATAGCAACTGTACATATTTTTTTAATCAAATTATTTATTTTGATTAAGTTGGTTTTGATGATTATTTTTTAAAATAATAATAGGTGGCCAATTTTTTTGTGCTCATTTTAAAATATAAAAAAAATATAAAAAAACTAATCTAACTACTAACTTTTAATCTAGTTTTTTCTTTTGGCAAAAGGTGATAACCTATATATTTATATTAATATATAAAAGTAGAGGATTACAAAAGATGATTTCAATGGCTCTTATCAGCCTGAATTTGCAGCACATTGTTCATACTTGTAGAAAAACAATCTAATTCTAGCCCTGACAAAGCAGATTTTATCTATGACTAACCCATCAAAATTCATATTTAGCTATAAAGCCCATTTTACAGGCATTTACACGATGTACAAAATTTACTATCCCCCTTTTGTAATTACTATTCAAAAGCTTCTAAAACACAAAACCCTCATTCCTCCATGTCATCACTCTGAATTTCATTTTCCCCTTGTTGCTCAAGGAGACCTTCATTACCTTTTCTTGGAAGTGGAATGTTCAGATTTGGGATACACTCGAGCTGAGGAGGACGAGATGAACTAACATTATCTGGGTTGGATGGAACAAGAGGAGCTCCCACCACTGGTAGATAACTTGGAGATAACAGAGGACAAACAACTATCGGCTCTTGATGCTCATGAGAGATCAGAGCCAATATGGAACTGAATCTTCTCTTTATCTCATATGCTAAATTACCTCCAATGACCCCGCCATGCTTGTCCAAGGCTAGCTGCAAGTACTTAAAGCATTGCATTTCCAATGTATTTTTTATAGCATCCAAAATAGATATATAAACATTACCATTTAGGAGGAAATGTCGTGGGAACAAGCCACTGATTCGAATTTGGCCTTTCCACAAATCATAGGATTGCACCGCTTTCACAAGCCTATTGTCCAACAAGAAGACATCCTTTACCACCTTGCGAGCTATAATCTGCAACAATGAAAGTGACTGGACAAGATCAAATGCATTTGAGAGAAAGATGGATATCATCTATGAGGGAAATATGCATCTTCTCGCCTGTGGGTATAAATTTCATCCCCCAAAACCCTCTTAACACCTTTGCGAAACTGGAAGCAATGCACTTTGAAAACTTGACTGAGCTTTGCATCTCCAATTGAATCAGAAAATGGCAATTCCCATTCAAGAACAAGTAGCCACACCCTATAGTTGCGCGGAAGATACTCCATGGCGACCCTCCTGAACTGTCAGAAAGCTTGCCAATTGAGCTTAATTTCGCCTTTGTCTTCATAAGAAGACGTTTGTTGCATAACGCCAGGCATGAATCACTCTACAATTCTTGGCAAGCAAAAGTATGCTAATCCATAAGTTTAATTACCTGTTCACATGCGCAAAAAGGATGAAACGACACATGTATGCCATCACCTCCTCTATCCGCGTTGGCTTAAGCTTAGCTCATTCCTAAAAATCATTACCCTGCTAATGAATTCATGCCACAACATCATTAAACAGAGAGATTTGTACCATTCTTATCTTGCAAACATCAAAACAAAGATTAGCTTTTAAAATAAAATTTATTGCTTGCTTCAGGAAATCCACCTATCCTTGAAAGGATCATCCTTCATTTGAATCATAAGCAAGACGGTACAGAGCTCCGTTGGGAATGAAATGATTTATGTCAATTACACATTTAACTCATCAAATCACGCCCTTTTGATTCTCAAAGCACATCCAACCACCCGCCCTTTTAAAATGCAATGTGTACAACAGATCAATGTGATTTCCAATGTTAACTTTGATTATGATTAGTTGCTTAGGAAATTGATGAGATTTCCATTTCACACAATCTGCCCCTGCCTCCACATTAAGCTTAGATGGAATTACGATTTCCCTTTTTAATTTGTCACTCCATATTGGCTAAATAATTCGATAACATGTTACCCCCTATTTGATGCTATCTGAGATATTCAAATTTTAATTTTAAATAATTACTCATTCATCAAGTAGGCTTATGGCTACTCCAATCTGCATTGTGTTAGATCTCCCGACCCTTTGTATGATTTGCAAATGAAATTAAGAAGAGCATTCTCTATTTATTATTTCCCATAGATCCGGGAAGGTTTTAAGATTATTATCATTCTCCATGAGAAAAATTTCCTTCTTATCACACCACATATTGGCTAAACGGTCTGCAAGCATATTACCCTCCTGATATGTATGTGAAATTTGATAAGCATCAAATTCATCTAAAAGCTTCCACACATTCTGCAAGATATATTTCAAATACCAACTAAAACATTCTCTTTCTTTACATGCATTCACAACTATTAGAGAGTCACCTTCTATATGTATTGCACTGATTTGGAGCTGCCTTGCAAGCTACAAACCATAGAGGATAGCCATTGACTCTGCCATGTTGTCTATTCCAGGCGGTAAAATTATTTCTTCTAGTTTCCTTCACAATGCCCCGTGAATCCATGATACAAACTCCTACCCCTAAAATACCTGGATTTCCTCCGGAAGCTCCATCAAAATTCAATTTATAGAAGCCTTCCATTGGCGAGAACAATTTAATTGTACTCCTATCAACTTTTTCCTTATTAGGTTGCTTTAAGCTTCCCTTAAAAGGAAAACTTATACCCTACCAACTTTTTAGCATGATATTATCCCATGATGTAAATAAAGAACCGACATTCTTGTGATCTTGGGGGCTGATGCAAGAAGTTGGGTACACAAAAAACTCAAAAAGTGGAAATGTTTTTGCTGTTTTTCAGAATTTGTCACACTTGGACTGAAAATTTGAGGCACTTCCACAATGAATCTTAAAAAAAGTCAGTAATATGAAATTTTGAATTTTGAATCTAGTTTCCAAATATGTAAATTATTAAAATACCCAGTTTATAGAAATTGAATTTTGATAAGGATCTATAAAAACCACTTTTTAAAAGTCCCTGTTTTTTTACCATACCAAGCAGGTGTACGGACAACACTTTTTGACCCAAATAAAATTATTTTGCTAATTCATTTTAGGAAAAGAGAGCTAACAACATGAAGTTTGGGCTGGATTATTTTTTGTAATTTTTGGTTGAATATTTTTTTTTTATTAATTTTTTATTGGCCTTAATTGATGTTTTTTCAAATCAACGTGTACGGACAATATAATTGGACCTAAACAAAACATTGTTTGACTCATTTTTTTTTCATTGTGTAGAGAATTTTCTGAAGTTTGGTCCCATATAATTTTTTTTACAAGAAACTCAACCAATACAAAGTTATTAAAAAACCAAAAAAACCTGATATTTCAAGTTTAAGGCCTAATTTGCTTAGAAATTAATTAAAAAATAGCAAATGTAATCCAATTTTAACAAAAATTATATATTTATAAAGTAGACATTGTGTTCTTTAATGGGTTTTAATTTTATAGACTCATTCAAAAAAAAAGTCCATCATCTATGTTGTCAAAGTTGGACATTCTTCTTCAATCTGCCTTAGTTTTTTAGTTGCAGGTCAAAAGTTAAGGCTCGGATTACCAAGCCTTTTCCAAGCCTAAAACCAACGCTGGATTTGGTATGGGAGTTCAACTTTTAAATAACACGTATGCGTTATAGAAACGCGTACGCGTTATTTAAATGAAACGCGTACGCGTTTCATAACGCATACGCGTTACGTTTTGGCCGTTGGGAAACCGTAACGCGTACGCGTTTTTTGAAAATAACGCATACGCATTTCTAAAATAGCCATTTTTCATAATTTCGAAAACACTGGTAAAACACGATTTTTCTGCAACATTCCTTTTCTGTAGTACGGTCCGAAAGTGTCATTTTCTGCATTTTTTATTGCAAAATTGTCTTGTGCAGGGCATATTCTATTCAAATTGTTGGAAGAGAAAAAGTGCAAGTTAAATTTTCTGAAGTGGAATCAAGTGCAAGAACTTTTTACAAGAAGATTTGGAAAAAGTGAATTTTTGGATGTACTCATGATGATTTTGTACTTCAGAGTTTATAGAAAAAATGATCTTCATAGTACATAGTTTAATTTGAATATTTGAAGGAGGTGGCAATTTTAAAATAGATTTTGTTGAATTATTGTTTTTGTCATCAAAGAGGGTTTGGTAACCATGGGTGATAAGAAAAGACAAAAAAAAAGATGTAAAAAGGTAATGACACCCTAAGAAATTCAAGCAAATAAAGATAAGGAGGCAAAAAGACAAAGGGAAAGGAGAGAAATGATTCATCAAATGAAATATTTGGAAGCATCTAGTTCCAAGAATGTTGAAGAAGAAGCCATGAATGATGAAATGAATGTAGATGATGCAAATGTGGAGATGGTGAATATGGAAGAAAATGCAATTATGGAGACAAACCCAACTGTGCCTTCAACTTCAACTTTGAATGATATGTAAACAACTTGGTGTGTCTTCAAATCCACCTCCCAATGATATGGAAAATGCACCTATTCAAACAATCCTATCAGGTATGTGTTCAAACCCAAGTTTTTATAATATTGATATTGCTTGTTTAGATGAAGCTGGATACACAATTGATGAAATCAATAATATTAGGGTTGAAACAATGTAGAAACAAGAAAATGATGAAATTATATCTTATGAGAATGTAAATGAGAATGAAATCCCTAATATTGATGAAAATGAGAATGAAATCCCTTTTACATTTGAAAATAAAAATGAAACCCCTTGTGTGAATGAAAATGAAACTCTATCTATGGATGAAGGTGAAAATGTTTTTTTAACAATTGAAACAAATGTGCTAGATAACCTTCGTGGTAAAGTTTCTTCAAGACAAATTAGAAATTATGGAAATAAAATATATAAAATGTTTTTTTATAGAAAGAAATTAGGATTCCAATGTCAACTCATGGTGCAATTGATGAGAATGTTTAAAATGAGAAAAGTGATGGAAAAATTAGGTGTTTTTGTAAAACCAAAAAAGAAAGATGATTCAGTAGAACAAGTCATATCTAGTGTTGCTAATGCTATTGATGTTATTGGTAAGAAAAGTCGATCAAAAGATAAGAATGCGGCTCGCCGTGCAATAACAACTGCTCTAGTTGATAAAACAGCTTCCAATAAAAGAATGTTAAGTAAGATTAGTAAATGTATAAACTTAAATCCTAAAACTTTGATAAGAGCTGCTAAAAGAAGAGAAAGTATTGAAAAAGATCCTATTAATCAATGTTGGAGTTTTAGTGGTAGACTCCCAAGATCAAACATGGAATTAACTAATGAAATTAAATCTTTAATCGAAAAATTTTGGTATGATAATACAAGAGTATCACCTAACATTAGAGATGTCTTAAAATTAAGGGTGGGTTCCAAAATTCGTGAACCTCATCCAAAGCATCTCTTAGATATGACTCAAACTGAATTATATAAATTTTTTTTAGATGCTTCAATCTTACCATTGAATATTAGCATAAGTCAAAGATCATTTGAAAAGTGTAAACCTTGGTATGTTAGAATTAATAAGCAACGAATCTCTTGTTGTTGTAAGACTCACGTACAATTTCATTATTATTATGATATATTTCGATATATATGATGCACTTTGCATACTAACCAAATTATGCAGGACATTTATGGTATTAATATGCCACCTGAAAGAATCAAAGATTTTATAGCAGGTTTGTTTTGTAATCCCTCTTTAAATGGAAACTCATTTTTTTTAAAAGGATGTATTTTTGGAGAATGCGATAGATGTGGTAACTTTTCATTATTAGGAGAATGTATGCATGAAAGTAGTTTAGATGAATTTGAAAACAATTAGTGGATGTAAAAAATTTTAAAAATATTGAGTATTCTTTAAAAGATGGAAAAATTGGAAAACGTGTTGAGCTAATTGTGGAAAAAGTTAGTGTGCATGCTTTTATTACTGAATTTAAAGATAAGTTTGTACCTAAATATGTTTAACACTCTCAGAATGCTCATTGGCTTGATAATCAATTTCATTTATGTAAAAACACATTCCCAATTGGAACTATATTGTTAGTTGTTGATTTTCTTTGAAAATTATACTCTTGCTCCACAAAAGAAATTCAATCTCATAATATTATAATTGATTAGTAGCTATATTTTGTTCACATTGTTTATAGACATATGCTAAAGATAAGGTACAAAAATAATAGAATTTTTTGAGAGTACCATTTTTATGTAAGTGATAATTGATTACATTCATCTGAGTTTGTTCAATATTGTTTTGATATATTTTATAAAAATTTAAAAGAGAGAGGAATTCAAATGCTTGAACATCTCATATGGTCAGATAATTGCATAGTTCAATTCAAAAATGTTAGAATGTTTTATTGGTTATGTAGACTTTATAAAGAAAATAATATCCAGCACATATGGAGTTTTACAGGAGAATTTGGTCATGGTAAGGGAGAACACGATGGAGCAGGTGCATGTGTAAAAAGAGCTCTTGCTAGAAAGCAACTAAAATTTGAGGATGCTGCAAAATTTAGAAATGCACGTGCAATTGTAGATTGGTGCAATACCAAATTATCTACAAGGACAAGTGAGAAATCAATAATTCGACGCTTCTTTTGGTTAGTTGAAGAAAATGATATTTTTCTCGACAGGATTGTGAAACAATTAATGGAAGTGCAAAATGGCATTCATTTAAGAGTTCAAATGCAAACACATGGACAATATGGACAAGGGAGTTGGCATGCTATTGTCAATTTTGTATTGTAGGTGATTGGTAGGCATGTGAAAATATGGAATGGGTCGAACAATGGCAACAAAGAGCTTTAACGCCTACATTGACACATGTTCAACATGAAATGACAATTGAAGATAATCAAGTGTTCGCATCAGATGATTATGATCATGTTTTAGATCTTGTACAAGAAGGTACATTATTTATTGAGTTGAATTTTGTATGTATGCATGTTTATATGAGTTAAATATAAGTCACTTTTATTGAATTTTGTATTTATTTTTGTAGGACATGTGTATGTTGTTGTTGCACCTCAAGGGAATGAAGAGCAGACAGAGTATTGGTTGGCTAGACGTGTTGAGAGAAAACATAAGTTGGTACATACTAGAGTGGATGATGACAACTTTGAGTATCCAATTGGTTCAGTGGTTGTTGTTGGCACCTGGCTTCGAAAATATTTGATGAGAAAGAATGGCTTGCCTGCATTTGAAGATTATGAAAGACACAAGAAGATTATGCATTATTCACATTTGATTTTGGCAACCAATATAAAACTAGTTAGATATCAAGGGAGGCCTGCTAATAAAGTTTTATGGACAATTTCAATGGATGATCACGAGACAATCATAGATGCATTAAAAAAAAAAGAGGATGCAGATGGTACAATAGAGTAAATAAATATTGGTAAGCATATCTAGTCGTATATATATTTAATTGATATATATATATTTGTCTTTAATCATTTTCTAATTAAAGTTTTATATCATTTTTTGTTTCAAGTCTCCCAAAATTAGATGCTTTACAAAAAAGAGAGGAGATGCACATATATTACAATGGAATTTGAATCTAGAGATAGGTAACTATATATAGTTCTAGATACATTTAATTGATACTTTATAACTGATTTCATATCCCCTTAATCCATTCTCTTAAAACCCCTTAAGTCATCCTCTTATGTACCATTAATCCATCCTTTTGCAGCCCCTTAAGTCATTCTATCAACTACCATTAATCCATCCTCTTAGGACCCCATAATCCATACCCTCATATATCTACCCTTAATTTGTCCACTTGCATCCACTTAAGTCACTCTCTCAACACCTCTTAATTCATCCTCTTAGGACCCCTCAATCAATATCCTCATATATCTACCCTTAATTTGTACACTTGCATCCCCTTAAGTAACTCTCTCAACACCTTGGGGTTTTAAATTCATTCTCTCAACTCCTTAATCCACCCTCTTACATCCCTTCGCTCATTCTATCAAACTCCCTTAATCCACCCTCTTACATCCCTTCAACTCATTCTCTCAGCTCCCTTAATCCACCCTCTTGCATCCTTTAACTCATTCTCTCAACTCCCCTTAGTGTCCACCCTCTTACATCCTTTAGCTCATTCTATCCAACTCCTTAATCCACCCTCTTGCATCCCTTAATCCACCTCTTTACATCCACTTTAACTCATTTTAGGGTTTAGGGTTTAGGGTTTAACTCATTCTATCAACTCCCTTAATCCACCCTCTTGCATCCCTTAATCACCTCTTACATCACTTCAGCTCATTTTATCAACTCATAATCCCGCCCTCTTACATCCACTTTAACTCATTTTTGGGGTTTAGGGTTTGGGTTTAGGGTTTAACTCATTCCTATCAACTCCCTTAATCCACCCTCTTGCATCCCCTTAATCCACCCTCTTACATCACTTTAACTCATTTTAGGGTTTAGGGTTTATGGTTTAACTCATTCTATCAACTCCCCTTAATCTACCCTCTTGCATCACTTTAGCTCATTCTCTCAACTCCCCTTAATCCACCCTCTTACATCACTTTAACTCATTTTAGGGTTTAGGGTTTAGGGTTTATGGTTTAACTCATTCTATCAACTCCCCTTAATCCCCCCTCTTGCATCCCCTTAATCCATCCTCTTACATCACTTCAACTCATTTTATCAACTCCCCTTGAAATCCCACCCTCTTACATCCACTTTAACTCATTTTAGGGTTTAGGGTTTAGGGTTTAGGGTTAACTCATTCTATCAACTCCCTTAATCCCGCCCTCTTGCATCCTTAATCCACCTCTTACATCACTTTAACTCATTTTAGGGTTTGGGAGTTTAGGGTTTAACTCGTCTATCCAGCTCCCCTTGATCCACCCTCTTGCATCACTTTAACTCATTCTCTCAACTCCCCTTAATCCACCCTCTTACATCACTTTAACTCATTTTAGGGTTTAGGAGTTTGAGTTTATCCATTCCTATCCAACTTGTAATCACCCTCTTGCATCCCTTCAATCCCACCCTCTTATCACTTCAACTCATTTATCAACTCCCCTTAATCCACCCTCTTACATTCACTTTAACTCATTTTAGGGTTTAGGGTTTAGGGTTTAGGGTTTAACTCATTCTATCAACTCCCCTTAATCCACCCTCTTGCATCCCTTAATCCACCCCTCTTACATCCTTTAACTCATTTTGGTTTAGGGTTTTAGGAGTTTAGGGATTTAACTCTCATTCTATCAATCCCTTAATCACCCTCTGCATCCCCTTAATCCACCCTCTTACATCCACTTTAACTCATTTAGGGTTTAGGGAGTTTAGGTTTAGGGTTAACTCATTCTATCAACTCCCCTTAATCCACCCTCTTACATCCCTTCAACTCATTCTATCAACTCCCCTTAATCCACCCTCTTACATCCATTCAACTCATTCTCTCAACTCCCCTTAATCCACCCTCTTGCATCACTTTAACTCATTTTATCAACTCCCCTTAATCCACCCTCTTACATCCCTTCAACTCATTCTCTCAGCTCCCCTTAATCTACCCTCTTGCATCACTTTAACTCATTTTATCAACTCCCCTTAATCCACCCTCTTACATCCCTTCAACTCATTCTATCAGCTCCCCTTAATCCACCCTCTTGCATCCCCTTAATCCAACCTCTTACATCGCTTCAACTCATTCTATCAGCTCCCCTTAATCCACCCTCTTGCATCCCCTTAATCCAACCTCTTACATCGCTTCAACTCATTCTATCAACTCCCCTTAATCCACCATCTTGCATTCCTTCAAGTCATTCTATCAACTCCCCTTAATCCACCATCTTGCATTCCTTCAAGTCATTCTATCAACTCCCCTTAATCCACCCTCTTACATCCATTCAACTCATTCTCTCAACTCCCCTTAATCCACCCTCTTGCATCACTTTAACTCATTTTATCAACTCCCCTTAATCCACCCTCTTACATCCCTTCAACTCATTCTATGACTCCTTAATCTACCCTCTTGCATCCCTTAATCCACTCTCTTACATCCTTTTCAACTCATTCCTCCTCCTTAATCCACCCTCTTGCATCACTTTAACTCATTTTATCCGTCCTTAGTCCACCCTCTTGCATCCTTAATCCACCCTCTTACATCACTTTTAACTCATTTATCAACTCCCTTAATCTACCCTCTTGCATCCCTTAATCCACCCTCTTACACTTCCTTCAACTCATTTTATCAACTCCCCTTAATCCACCCTCTTACCTCCATTCAACTCATTCTCTCAACTCCCCTTAATCCACCCTCTTGCATCACTTTAACTCATTTTATCAACTCCCCTTAATCCACCCTCTTACATCCCTTCAACTCATTCTATCAGCTCCCCTTAATCCACCCTCTTGCATCCCCTTAATCCAACCTCTTACATCGCTTCAACTCATTCTATCAACTCCCCTTAATCCACCATCTTGCATTCCTCCAACTCATTCTCTCAACTCCCCTTAATCCACCCTCTTGCATCCCCTTAATTCGTCCTCTTAAAGGACCCTTAAGTCATATCCTCTTACATCTCCTTAATCCTCTTAGGACCCGTTAAGCCATATCCTAGGGTTCATGAGATGCATCCTCTTAACTCCCCTTAAGGAATTCTCTTAAGATCCCCCCTTAAGCTATATATCCTCTTAGGTCCCCTTAATCCATCCTATGGCTAACATCATTTGAATTTGTATGGAATTTACTATATGCAATTCTTTTCTTGCATGAATTTTTACTTAAATGACTCGTAAAAATTGTAGTTACTTACATTAATTATTTTTGCAAGTTCTCATCAAGTCGGTCTACAATGTGATTGTTGAATTGAAAAACTATTTTATCTAGAGACTATGTAAATATCAATTTTTGGTATTCACCTAAAAGTTGATAAGCTTTAATTGTATCTACATGCACATATATGTTTCATCATGTTATATAGTTGTACATTAAACTTCTTGATGTACATTATATATGTTTGTTAGATGTCACTTTTTAAATATCTTATTCAAATTGTATAGATTATACATATTTCATGTGTCTTCTATTTACCACATTTTATATAATTATTCAATTGTATAGATTATACATTAACTATACATACAAGGAGATGGTTTTTTGTTTATTGATTCAAATATTTGCTATGTAATTGGAAAATAGTTAGAATTACTTGCCCTTAATTTATTATGAATATGATTTAAGAAACTATTTAAGGAATGTTTTAATTTGTCACCTAACCATCTGATAAGTTATATATATATATGAAATTTGATTCTAGATAAGAATTATTATATAGTGCATATATTACTTGAAAATTTGATAAAATATAAATATATAGATATGTATATAAATGCATATAATTATGAAAATGAACATAACATGATCTCATAATTGACTGCATATATAATCATCATATTAAAGTCAATTGATATAAATAAACACACATATATGATAATAACATGTTCAAAATAAAACTAGAGATCTAGATAGTCCATAAAATTTATATGTCAAGTCCAACACATATATTGAAATAAAACTAGAGATTTGTAGTCCATAAAATATAAAACCATCTAACTCTCAGGCTGATCGTTCAAATCAAGTCTCCTATTTGTTCCACGTTGACTAGATGTACCTGCATCATGTTGTAAAAGAGTTCAAGAAACTCGAAATTAGATTTAAATTTATTTAGAAATTTTGATATAATTAAACATATTTAAAATTGAAAATATAAACTTTTAGATAAAAAAACTAATTAAATATCGACTAAATATATTAAAAATGATTTCTTGTATGCATAAATTACCATATGGTCATGTGAATCAACTGGCACATTTTCTTCAACAGGTAACATAACTGTCTATTGAGAAGATGGAAATGCCTGATCCACTATATCCTGCATATTCATATAAAGCAAACAATATCTTAGAAACCTTGAGAATCTTATATGTATGTATATAAAATGTTAAATAGGTATGAGTTTAAAAGTAAAGTTTACAACCTCGAGATGATATGACCTCATGATCACTTTGAGATTGCCCACGTAGAATAGATAATGGCTGATGTCTCAGGTGCGCGGCCCACCATGGGTATCTCATCAAATCCCTGCATATAGATGTACAATAGTTCGTATAGATCATTCACACATGTGTATGTAAATGAAAAAATTAAATTAGATCTATGATGTATATTTAATTTAAACTTAACAAACTTTTGAAAGCATGCACCTGAGCTGATGATGTCTCAGGAGCACTCACCACTGTAACTTGTGGTTGGTCAATACTAGGGATAGTATGACCTCCCTTCATCTAGATATAATATATCAACTCACACGTGTACAAATTCAAATTAAATTAGATATATATATCCACACAAATTATTTAATATCTCATCAAATCCCTTCATATAGATGTACAACAATTCGTATAGATCATTCACACATGTGTATGTAAATGAAAAATTAAATTAGATCTATGATGTGCATTTAATTTTAAATTTAACAAAATTTTGAAAGCACGCGACTCTGTTTCGATAATGTCTCAAGAGCTTCACCATCAGAACTTGTGGTTGTCAATACGCAGTGGATAGTATGACCTCCCTCCATCTAGATATAATATATCAATTCACACATGTATACAAATTCAAATTAAATTAGATATATATATATATATATCCACACAAATTATTTAATATATTTTGGTTCAAGTACCTGCCCAAAAGGTGAGCCTAGATCTACAACACTCGACATATACAACATGATGATCATATTGAGTTTCAGGCATCACGTGATCATGCGTCTACACCAAACACTTATTAAATTAATATTATACTATATATATAATTTGATGTTATTATTTACATGAATTTTTCACATTTCAAACTTGAATTAAATTTAAGTTCAAAAGATGAACATACTTGTGTAGGACGATCCTCAGACTATAGTAAATTTAGGTATGACCCCGTTCCAAATGCATGTGCCTCATCTGAAGTGGATGCCTGAGTATCCCTATAGCCCGAGCCTCCATGCTCTCTATTGGCCACTTCAGTGGCCGCGTGTGTAGTTTGCTGAGTGAGATGTCCTGAAAGTGAACTCAATGCTCCTAATGTTGATAACATGGTTTGCTATTGAAATGCAGCGGGAACACCAAGAGAAGGAGGAGGAAAAATAGGAGCAACTAGAGCACGTCGTTGAGGATCGACACGTGCTCCTAGTCTATGTTGGGGCATGCCACGCTCAGTTCCCTGAAATGACCTCATATCAAAATAGTTGGGTTTTTTAGCCAACTCAAACTCATCCCATAACTTTCTCAAAAAGTATAAGGGCACCTCACTGTTTCCATGAGGTGGAGTATCAAACACCATCCGCCATCTCTCCCAAAAATGAGCAGCTATCTGCAGGTGCCTACACCATAAAATTGAAATTCATTTTTTTGTGGGTGGTATTGGTTGGTTTGTTTGGGGGTTCACAAAATATTGGCATATGGCTTGTTTAGTAATTTTTTAGGTCATTGATTTCTTTATATGACAATCCATCTGCATAGAATTGTCTCATATCTTCTCTCCATCAATGGAACCTAGCTAGGTCTGCATCGATAGATCGAACAGAATCGACAACAGTTTGCATCGTAGATGCAAACTGTGCGAGATGTGGAGGGACTCTAGTCTCATTTTTTATGAGATCTATATTTCCTTGAATGACAATCAGGTTTGCTCGAATATTCTCTCTTAGTTGGTCCTAGTCAACTAGAGGAGGGGGTGGGGGGTTAGGTGGTGGAGACTGTGGAGGTGTGGTAGGGTTTTGTTCATGTGGTGGACTAGGATGTACGCCAGGATCTATAGGGATTTCTTGATCAGGCATGAAATCCTCTAAATTAAATAGTGGATCCATTTGAGCAATGTTATAGCAATTGCATGTTAAACAATTAAAAAATATATATCAACAAAATAATTAAATAATGCACACAATTTGAAAGTTATTTAAAAATTACATTGAACATGCACAAATTCAAAATATATTTCATTTGAAGACTATCTGATTTATAAACATTAAAAATCCATAATATTAAAAAACTATTATAACACGGTACACACATTAAATTGAGTCCAGTAAAGCTGTTAATATGAAGGGTGTACCATGGGGTTTTATTAAAATTTATTTAATCTCATTCATTATTTTCAAATAATAATAAAGATACAAATCGAAAAATTAATAGGAAGAAACTGAAAGGACACATAGATATATATGCTAGTGACCTAATTTTAATGTACAAAATATATTAAAAAAATGAGTCAAGCTCTATTCACCAAATTTTGAAAACTTATTTGATCCCCTTAAGAAATATCACCCCTTTCTTTAAGACATCGACTTCCACGATTTAGGGCTTATAGGATGATTCTAAGGATCTATGCGTAGTAAGGTCCTAGGAAAAAATGGTCCATGGCTTAAGGAATAAAAGGGGAGAGCTGCTCTAAGCCAACCAAATTTCATTTTAAGGTCCTACAACAAAATGAATAGATGTATTAATCAAGTATGACATAGAATTTAATTAAATCTGATGACATAAATTGATTTATCTAAATTTTCAAATTTCATGATAAGAGACAAAAGTTCTCTATAGTACGACAAAGTAGTTAAGAAGAAATTATAAGTTTAACACTAACATTAAAATTTATAATCTCATTTATTATTTTCAAATAATACTAAAAATAAGAATGAAAATTTAATAGAATACATTTAAAGGGACACATAGATATATGCTAGTGACCTAATTGCAATGTACAAAAAAAAAAAGATGAGCTTCAACTCTATTCACCAAATTTTGAGAACTTCTTTGATCCCCTTAAGAAATGTCATTATTAGGACCCCTTAAGACATCAATCTATGATTTAGGGTGATAGGATGGCTTAAGGGGATCTATGTCTAGTAAGGACCTAGGACAAAATGTTCCATGGCTTAAGGGAATAAAATTTTGTGGAGTTGCCTAAGGAAACCAAATTTCATTTTAAGGTCCTACAACAAAATGAATGCTTTTAGGGTTTAGGGTTTAGATTTCAATTATAACTAAGTTACATGAGTTACGATGGATTTTGCAACAATTAGGAATTTTAGATTTCAATTATATATAACTAAGTTGTTGAGTTATGATGGATTTTGA
>VDFB02361173.1:0-15809 GCA_007258455.2 Sequoia sempervirens | reverse complement strand
ATCCAAAGCTTACCTACAATTTTGGAGCATTTTGAGCCCAAACATACCTCACCATCGCATTCAGAGTGCCCAAAAACCCCAAAATTGACTGTCAAATCATTGAAGTCAGACATAGTGACTCCGAGAGACAATTTTTTTCATTTCTTGGTCATATGGCCTGGTATGACATGTAATCCAAGACAAAAATATTAAAAAAGTGTTAATGGGCACCACCGTCAGTAAACCGCTAGTGGTTAATGCTAGTGGTTAGCATAACCACCAAGCTTAACCCCAAACCCTTTTGGAGGAGTTTGGTATTTTGGCCATAACTTTTGCGTCCGAACTCCAATTTTCGGAAACGAAATATCGTCGGAAAGTTGATTCTAAGCCCAATCCAATGGTGTAGGTTTTTTTTATAGTTTTTTTGTTTTGTTACATTTTTTCCAGTCAAAGTTATATCATCCTTTTTGCGTTTTCGGGGGCATTTCTTTTGCATATGGTCTCTATTTTTCGAAAAAAATAGGCGTTGGAAAGATGATTCAATCCTCTACACAGATATGAGGTCAATTTTTAATCATGGATGCAGATGTGAACATTGGTTTGTGCAGACACTCTTTTTTTGTTTTCATGCACTAGGTTTGTATTTTCTCTTTAATTTATGCATGTTTTGCATGTTCTCCTTTACAATCATGGGGTATTGTAATAAATGAACTTATATAAAGTTCCATTAGGGGGGATTCTTGCATAATAATTGTGATTAGAGTGTAGTTTCATTGCATGCACTTTGATCTCATCTTCATATTGATGACAACTCGTATGAGTTGTATCTAGATTATATAGTTTCTTTTGGCCACATCTTGCTCATAGCTTGACACATGTTGGTTCACATCTCAGATTGAGAGCTTATGGTTAATGATCCTGAATCACATCAGATTCACATCGAGTCACATCTCAATTTGATGGCCATTCATTTTATGGTTAATGTTCCAGAATCTTCGTGGTACTTGCTCCTATGGATTAGTTTTAGTCACAGTTTGGCATTGACATCGAGACACGCATAGCTTCCATATTCTTTCATCATATCATTCCCTCTTATGGGGGCATCATTTATACATTTTCAATTGCTTCAGAGATTCTAGGGTTCCAGTTTGTGAGATTTCTAGTGTTCCGTGGCATCGGATCTGCTGTTGCATTATCATGATTTTGCTTGAGTCCTTTAGTGAATCTCATATGGTTTCTTGTAAACAAAGGTATCTTTCCTTGCTTTCCAAATTCAAGATTCCAGTGTTACTCCACAAGTGTTCTTCAAGTGCATCTTTACAGTAGGTCATCTCATTGAGGGGGGCTTTTGTCAAACTGGGTTTTCTCCTCTTTCTCATTTATTGCATTTGTACATGGGTACCTGATCAGGCCTTCTTGTTGGGACCCATCTTTGCTTTCATAGGAGCAAGTACCATGAAGATTCTAGAACATTAACCATAAAATGAATGGCCATCAAACTAAGATGTGACCCGATGTGAATCTGATGTGATTTAGGATCATTAACCATAGGCTATCAATTTGAGATGTGAACCGATGCGAACCAAAATGTGTCAAACTATGAGCAAGATGTGGCCAAAAGAAACTACATAATCCAGATACAACTCATACAAGTTGTCATCAATCTGAAGATGAGATCAAAGTGCATGCAATGCAACTACACTCTAACAAAAGGTAGAAGCCTCTCTTCTTTCTCTTCCACCTCTATTAAGGTAAATTTACAATGCTTATAAAATTGGAAAAAACCTTTAGTACTAAAGCCATGATTTTTTGGGTGAAAGAAACTATGGGGGTCATGCTCATTGGATTTAAGAAAAAATAAATTACAAAACCTTTCTCATCTAGATGAAAGAGGTGTGTAAAGCACGAACTACTCTTCAATCCATGAGAGCATCACTATATATAATGAGTTCACAAACATATAGATCAATAGACAAAGTATAAGACTACTGAAAGGGATTAAATCAATTAGTTGCTATCACTCAAACTGCAAACTACTAGCTTTCCTTTCTTTTTATCTTCTCTTTCTTCTTTTCTTTCTATCTACCTTGAATACAACATTCTAAATTAAGGAATGAATAGAGAAATCAATGGCTCTAACTTGTTGAAAATGACAACCAAAATCCTTCACTCGATCTTTCAACATGGAATGAAACTCCTTAGCTCTCCAATAGCTAGGTTTTCCCTAGCAACAAAAAAATATTGATAAACTTACCAAAGGATGCCAAGGGAGCTCGAGGGAAGGCTCCACTAATGTTAGTTACTCTTTTACTTCTATCATAACCTTTAAAAAAAAAATCTAGCTTATTTTGTACAATATAGATCTCATTAATGTAGGATTATGCAATTGCCACTACCATACCCTCATCCCCAAGAAATTCCATCAAGTTGGAGAGGAAGATGGAGCCTATCATGTTGTGAGGACATCGAAAGGACTCTTTTAGTAGGTTTGGGCTCACTACCTTCCAACAACATATTGATCTTGTTCATGCACCAACACAGGAACTGAGACCTATAATAATTCCATGGCCATTCTCATAGTGGGGATTAGACTTGATAGGTAAGATCTCTCTTGCTTCATCTAATGGGCACAAGTTCATTATCACTGTAACTGAATATTTCACAAAGTGGATAGAAGAAATTCCATTATCTTACATCATAGGGAAATAGATATCTAATTTCATCTTTAATTATCTGATATGTCAATATGGAATTCTCAAAACCATCATAACAAACAATGAAACCCCATTCAAAAACAAAGATATCAAAGATATTTGTTTAAATTTTTCTATCCAACATTGATTCTCCATGCTCTACTACCCCTAAGGAAATGGTTAGGTTGAAGCATCCAATAAAACCATCCTAAAGATACTGAAAAAGATTGTTAATGAGACTGGCCGTGATTGGCATTTATAACTAAACTTAACCCTATGGGCTTACGAAACTAGTATTTGTACACCTACAGGTGCCACACCTTTTTCCTTGGTCTACAAATATGAAGTTGTCTTACCTATTGAAGTTGAAAACCCCTCACTGTGAATATCCCTAAAAGGTATGGTGAGTAATGAGGAATGTCAGGTGTCTAGATTGAATGAGTTGGAACTCCTAGATGAAAGGTGTTTGAGTTCATGAAACCATCTCTAGGTTTAATAGAATCGGCTCAAGCGAATCTACAACAAGATCAAAACCAAAAACTTTCAAGTTGGTAACTTGATACTAAAAAAGAATCAAAAGATCCAACTAAATCACATGGGAAGGGGAAGTTTGAACCAAACTAGTTAGGTTTGTTTATCATCACAACAAGCTATGGTTCTATAGCTTATCAATTGGATACTCCTGAAGGAGAACCTTTAGTTGAACCTCTAAACAAAAACCATCTTAAAAGGATTTATACTTAAGCACATCAGAGTATCTCAGCAAAACAACTAAAAAAGCAAAAAATCAAAAATCAAGAAAAATAGGAAAGATAAATAAAATGTTCTTTAAGTGAAAACCACTTTGAGTCACTTCTAGGATAGATATCATAGTGAAAACTACATTTGAATAATACATGCATCATTATCTATCTTCACTATTTGAAGCATCCACCTATTCGTGCCATAATAAAATGTGCAAGCCAACCATGACTCGATGAATGATCAAGTGTTGAACCTTGTTGCACCATCAACATCTGTTTTCCCTAATGAAGATAATATTGTCTCAAAATGGGGGAAATGTCCTGAAACTAGTAGTGGATTGGATCCTTGCAAATCCCATCATGATTGAAAACTATCAAAATAAAAAAAATCCAAAAACCAAACAAAATCAAAACAAAGTCAAAAACATCAAAATCCCCAAAACAATGTCAGTCAATATAGTCAAACTATGTGGTCTCTACATGTATAACATAGGCAAGGATTATCTATGATCAACCCCTGAGGCCTTAGGTCAGTCCCTTTAGGTGTCTATCATGGTCTTTTAAACTTGGTCAAAAATCCAAAAATTAAAAATTTAAAAAAATCCAAAAAACATTCATAAAAATACAAAAAACAACAACCTAAACAACATTAAATAAATCAAAAAATCACAAATAAATCCTATCTCCATTGTAATCTATCCACAGTAAAATTTCCATCCATAATAAACAATCGTCACATTCACCCTTTGACAAAATAGACCACAAACAAAGCAACATCACAAGCGAGAAATTTCAAGCAAACAATCGCAAAGATTTGATTGCCAATAAAAAAAAAAGAAGCCAAAGTGTTAACTACCTATCTATTGACAATTCACCATCAAAATCTTGAGATAAGTCTTAATAGATAGATCATTTTACAATAGATATCATCAATACCAAATAATAGCCTGAAAACTCAAAACAGAAATTGCAAGTGATATAGTAGCATTGTTTATCTTTTTGTGATCTTATCTTTCTAATTTATTTTATTGATTTATTCCTAAGATCTCTCAAGGATGTTCGTTAAGGATTTAGAGAGGAAGGAATGGGGGAAATTGAGCATCATTTCTATTTTCTCTTTTTGTTGGATATTTTTGTGATACTACCATGGTGAATACTTGCTTTGTTTTGTGTGTGAAAGTAGTTTTGAGGTACTTCATGTAGTGGGTGCATGTTAGGTACTCCATACATCTTTGTGTACAACTAGTCTGAAATATTTTAAAGCTTCTCACCTATACACTCTAACAAGGTTTCCGTATGTCTGGTATGATCAAGAATACTCCTTGATTGTAGAGTCAAAGTCCACACAATAGATACAAAGCTGCCTTGTTCATTAATACCCTGGTGCATCGTGTCTAAATATGCTACATCAATAAGAATTGCTAAAAATATGAAGTCTCCATGAAGCAAAAGAAAAATCATCATGTTTTACATATCATCAATCATCTAGTTTCTCGTCTTCTAAATCTTACTAGCATTTTCTTCTAGTCAACATTTATTCTGTCAGTCCTTGCACTTAAACACATCACATTAGCTTGTCAAAAAAATTGGCTCATTATCCAAAATTTTCACCAAATTTCTCGAGGGGGCACCATGCTATTCTATCTGGGGCATACTAGGGCAGCTCCTAAGTGGCAATGTTTGAATTTTCTTTGACACAATGCTCAAAATCGTATTGTATCAAATAGGGGCAAAATGTAGATATATAGGGAGAAAGAGAGAGGTGAGATAGAGAAAAAGAGAGTAGAAAGGGAAGGGGGAGAGAGAGAGATAGAGAGAGGGGGGAGGGAGAAGTGAGAGAGAAGTGGTAGAGAGATATGTAGAGAGGTAAGGAGGAAGGTATAGATATTGAGAGAGGGAAGGAGGGAGGGAGAGAGAAAGAGGTTGCAAATACCCTAAATTGTCTTGACTGGTAAACAACACTATTTAACTAATTTTTAGCCTTCTTTCCTAAATGATTAAATAATACATTATTATTTAATTATTATCAAATTTTATATTAATCTATTAATTAAGTGATTAAACATTATTTAATTAATTCATCCTCAATCATCATTTACATCAAAAACCCTATTTTCCTCTATTAATTGAATAATCTTTAATTATTTAATTAATTCACTATTTCATCATTTATCTAATCTTTATTCCTCCCGATTAATTAAATAATGTAAAATATTTAATTATGTCGCTAATCTACCCTATTCTCCTAAATCAATTATATTATTATTATTTAATAGTTTAATTAATTCACTTTCCCTTTCTAAACATGAATAATTAAATTAATTATTCAAACCTCATTCAAAAAGGTCAATAAACAAATACAAATTTATTTGTTAAAGTCAAACATGACTTGCATGTTCAAACTCTAAAAGTTAATTAATTAATTCAATTAATTAATTATCTTCACCCCCTTTTGTGATTCAGAAAATCATGACCACTGATTGCTCACTCTAATTGGCTAACTGATTCATCCATTTCCTAACCAACCCATCTATTCTTCAATCCCATTAACTACTTAACTTGATTTCCTCAATTCCACTAAATACTCAACTTGATTTCATCAATCACACCAATTATGCAATCTAAAACCACTAATTCTTCCAATCTAATTCCTCTCAATGGTTTTGAACCATTGATCAAGATATTTTTCAACTTAATCTTGATCGTTCATATCGAAACATAAAATCTATAAAATAACCTTCAACCTTCTCAAAAATCTTCTAGAATTTACATAAGTGAAGCGTTGCACAATTATTTCTTGAGCATGTTAAAATTTATCACTATTCTAGTTCAACCTTTGCACACATTGAATCTTTTGCAACGTATAATGGAGGCTTTGTATTGATTGCAACAATTCGACATTCAACATCAATACAATTATACTTTGACATGAGATGGGTAACAATATAATTTATTGAATTCATTGTTTGTTCTTCGTTTGCTAACAATCAGTTCATTGAATTCATTAGTTTGATATTATTCTAAAACATAGAAAAAAAGGTTCACCCAAAAGGGGATTCACCAAATGGATGAACCTAATTTTTCCTAGGGGTATGTTTCATTCAATTATGAGGAGTAAAATGCATAAATAACAATCAGAAATCAAATCTAACCATTATTACAACAAATAGGAAGGTTTTAAGATGCTAGAACAATGTGTACCTTGCTAAAAAAGTGTTGTTTCTGGGCTCATTGAGGACTCATTCGCCTAGTGGTGAATGGCTCCCTGTTAGGGTTTTTGAAAACTGATTTTTGGCTTCTATCCTTCATATTCTACACTCCCAGCTCCCATGTAATCAGTTCCTGAAAGTCGGAAATCAATTTTGTAGCCTTGTTTTCATGATCTTTCAAAATAGATGACAACTTTTACAACTTTTCAATCTTCACAACTTTTGTTCCAATATTTTTCTCCACTTGATATTAAACCTATAAACCTACAATCACACATCAAAAAGGAGAAAAATTGTTGTTTGCTAGGGAATGGGGGTTTTTCTTGGTCAAACCTCGTTTCGGTAATTAAACCTTATGATGAAACAATGAAACATGAAACAATGATACCTTGGATGAAGTATTGGAATGTAAACCAACAATCTAACATTAAGTGGCTATGAGAAATGTAGATCTTGATCTTGAATTGGATTCGGAGTTCAATGCTTGTAAATGGATCTTCAATGCTACATCAACATATAACCTCAACAACATGCATGATGCACTAAATCTTTGACATGATTATATGACCTTGATTGTTGTGATAAAAAAATGATAATCTACTCTTGAATGCCTTTGAAATCCTCTTGAAGTGCTCTCTTGATCATAAATTTTCTATAATCCTTGAATACTTGAATGCTTACATCTTCTAGTTATGAAACTATGTGAATTAACCTTATATTTATACTTAAGATTTAATTCTGAAATTCAAATAACACAAGCTAACATCAGATCTAGGATTCAAAATCACTAAAATCCCACCACAAAAAAGTTTAAAAAGGGGTGTCCTAGTTAAGGAGGACCCATTCACCACCTTGGGTGAATGGGTCCTAGCATAGTTAACTAGGACCAAGTTTCGAGGAGGTGAAATAACATGTAAAAAGGAGGTCCTAAGACATAGTGAGGACCCATTCTCCAGGTGGATAATGGGTCCTAGGTCACTAGCCTAGGACTTAAACCTTTCCAAATTAAATTTTATGCAACATTATTAATGAGTGTTAGGATATATCCATCATAAAATACAATAAATAAGGCTTGGATTTGAATTAAAGAGGTCAATTAAGCTCTGATTAACCTCAATTAATTAAAAATCCGTAGATTAGTGTGAAAGCGTAAGAAAACACTTTACAAAACCATAAATAAGGCACAATTAAGTCCATTTTATTATTAATTAATTATTCCCAAATTAAATAAGGAAAAGGGATACTTTTTCCGTTACTACATTTTGCCCCCACTTTAGTGAGAATTTTCCCCCATGTCAAACTCACACTAAAGTAGACATTCAAGATGCTTAAGTATGCAGTAATAAAAAAGATACATAACCATACCCTATCAATGACCAAGAAAAATAAATGAAAAACAAAGGATCAAGCTTCGATCATTCCAACTCAATGTGGAATGTGGTTGTTTGTCTGTAACAAGGATCAAGTTTCGAAAGTCTATCCAACACAATGTGGACCAGGTCTAGGCTATTTTTCTGTAACATGCATGCTCACTCTGGGGTAGTGGAACCTAAGGTCATCCCCTAGGTGAGTTATCCCAATGAGGTGGAAAATGAGAGAGTCATATTAGCCTCCCATACCATATCAAAGTTATCCTCTTGAAAACTTTAATAAGGCACCACAATTCTATGCTTTTGAATGTTATGTCTATAGGTTTTTGTTAAAAGTGGATTTTTCTTCATTCATTTAAGGTCTTATTCTTAGGGAACATCATGCCTAATGTCTCCAAGAGAGGACAAGTCAAGAATATCATATCACCACTTATGGGATTCCTCATTCACATCATGCCACTAAGGGAAATGATACACTTAGAAATATCACACTCTTGGAGGACATCAAACCCAATGAAACCACCAAGAAAAGGACACATCAAAAGAAAAAAAATCACACCATAAAATATACAAAATTTTGAAAGATGACATGAATGTATTCCCCCACTTTAGAGTGGTTGCTAACACCATTGCTATGCGAAACTGCTTTAAAGTAGCCAATGTTTTCTCCTATGAGATCTTTCCTCGGAAAACCCTATGCCAAGTCATATGTTTTTGAAATAAAGCTATGTCATGAAAAAGGAGGGAGGGGTTGCCCCCAAAAATACCTAAGGGATCTATGGATTTGGGGTTAGTATGTCTTTGCTACAATGTTGTTTAAGAGCTCAGAACTATCATCATTCCCCAAATACTCATAGAACTGAAAGAATGACTCAAAGAGAGTGAAAACAAAGAAAAATCCTTTTAGGTCAACATGGAAGAGACCTAAATGTCTCAACTCCTTGCATCATCCCCAAAAGGAAAATACAAGACAAGAAAAAAAAAAAGATAATTGTTTATGACATAAAGAAGAATGTAGATACATATAGAGGAATGATGAAAAAGTAAAAATACTAGTAAGGAACATGTGATTCAACCTATAGTAGGTTTTCTGCATCGCAATATTGGTCAATATATATGGAAGGCAGACAACTAGCCAAAGGGACAACAACAAATTCCAAAACTAGGACAAGGCTATCTAACTCCTTGCCCCCACTAATTGTAGGACAAGGATGAGCTGAGATGATTGATGATATGCCACTCCTTGCAAAAAGGAAATGATTTGCAATGAATGTAAAACATGAAATAGTGAATATGCTATGATCCTACAACTATTACATGATAAGGAGTAGCAACTAATGTTATTGATTACAATGGGGTAAGTGCACCAAGATGGTCGCACTTTTGTGGCCACAAAAGTGAAAAATGAGACAAAACGCGTTCGCGTTATGGCTTTTTAAAAGCAAAAAAAAAAGTGAACATTCTTCATTTGCTTTTTACTGGTTTTCATTTCCGCCCGCGGCCAAAAACCCTGCATTACGCGCTCGCGTTGTTGAGGAGGTGATTTCTTCACATTTGATCAACTTGAGTTTGATTTTCTTCACAAATATGGCACCACGACGACGAAGAGATGCAAGAGGTAAGTTTTGTTTGGTATTTGTAATGAATTTTTTTGTTTTAAATTGATTTTGTTTGTTTTAGTTTAGAAATGAATGATTTTTTTTTTAATTTGTAGGAAATCCTCAACAAGAGGAGGAAAATCTCAACCAAATCAACCTTCAACAAAATCAACCTCAACAACAAAAATCAACCTCCCCCACCATTCTCTCAATACCTCCCCCGCACTCAAGAAAATTTGAGGAGGAAATTGAAAACAATAAAAAGAAGTTGAGGATCTTATTAGTAGGTTGAGTGATCAAAATTCTTCAACCACGTAAATGATACATCTAGCAGATTTATTGAAGGATTTGTTAAAAATGTGGATGCAATTACCCAACAAATATCTGGATGGCAAAATAGGAGGCAAACATCGAGGGCATATTATGCAGATAAATTATCATATAAACAAGTTAAAGATTTAAAGATTACTAAAGGCGATTTGTGCTCTCTATTCAATGACCCTAGAACAAATCAAAATCTCACCCTCAATGCAAAGAGGTTTCCTATCCATTGGTGCCACCACCTAGAGATTAGGAACCGTTTTTATGACAGATGGTATATGGTCTTTGATTACCCACCGTGCAATAACTGTGAAGTCCCCCAATATTTCTTTAGGAACATAGACTGAGTTTGTATTGGAAACCAAACTCTGAATTATTTTGATAAGGAAGAGCTTGTGGGAGAGGTGGGGTCAAAGACAGATAGGCTCGGTAAGTACGTACCGCGATCCCACACTCCATTGTGGGAGACGACCGCTAGGGCCGGGCTTCATGAGCGATTTACGCCTTAGTTGCGGTGGGCGATGTTATCGATGTGGTGAAACCTGTAGGCTTATCACATCCTTGACTCGTGAGGTCATCCACCACCCTAGCCCCATTGTACAACGCAATCCAGGGGAGTCTTCAGGTGGTGGCCTTCGAGGCCATGTGTGTCGATCTTGCGGAGCCACTTGTTCGTATGACCCTACCGGCCCTCAAGAGGGTGCTACACAGGATCCATATACTTCTACGCAGCCTGATCCGTATGCATCTACGGTGATGGAGAGGGCGGCTGACATTCTGCATGATGCATATGGTATTGATAGTCAGGTAAAATTGAACATGTTCATTGAATTTAGTTTATTAAATTTTAATTGTCAAATGCAAGATTAACTAATTTAGTTTTATTATTTTAATAAAATTGTAGGGTCACAGTGTTGACCCTGGGTACACCAGTCAATCTACTTATTTTTGTAGTACACCTATCAGTGGGTATGTAAAGTTAGTAAACAATTATAAATTGATTACATATGTTAATAGCATTTTTTTACGAATGGTATTTTAATATGTGATTTTGGATGTTGAACAGGGTGTTGTTGGAGGCTTCAAGGAAACACCTCTGAGTGCGAGTAGATTTGATCAAACTTTCACTGAGGTAATATAGAATAAAGAGAACTTAAAGTTAATGAATTCTAAGTTTAATCTAAATTTGTGTATATATAGTCATAAGAGTATATGGGTTCACTAGGTTATTATTTGAAATCTTTTAAGAATGGTCATACCATGATTGTTTTTCTTAGAATTTCTACACTAGCAAGCTATATATAATAAAAATTTAACATGGAACTGACAAAGGTAGAGCTACATTCTACTCCATCCTATATAATTTTTTGTGATGTCAACGTAACCAAGAATAAGATGATGGATGTCCTACATGATGTCAATGTAACCAAAAATAAAATTTCTATCCTCGACCCTATCTATCAGCCAAGACTCCTTCAATATCTCCTAGACGCTTGGAGATGCTTAAGACAAGGTCAAAATACCCTATATTCTCTTCATTTGTTGCATAGCTCATCAAGTTTCCTATATGTTCTCTAACTAATCATGATTGCATGGAAAGAAGTTATAATTACTCATTAAACTCTCAACTATTGAGCTCTCCTCAAACTTTCCCATAGATCGCGGGAATGCTTAGAAATGATTAAATTCCCTAATAGGGTGTGGGAGATCTTTTAGGAAAACATTTGACACTAATTTGATCCATTGAATTCTTCTTCATTCTTATATATTCCTCAAATATACCTTGCAATACCCTTATCATACCTAAATCTACTACATTCATGTCCTTGTTAGCTAGAATGTAGGTGATATAGTATGGTCCATGAATTTTTATGTCTTCTTTTTTCATTTTTCTATATAGTCCTCTTTTATCTCACTACTACGTCCTCACATAAAAAGAAAAGAAAAACATTACTTCTTTTTCTCATCTAAGGCCCCTAAGGTTTTAAACCCCTTAGATGCAAGGATTCAAAGCACATCAACCATGTGGTACAAATGCCTAAATCCCAAAGACGATTTGTAGCAATGAAAGAGTTTGGAAAGGTAGAGAGAGCTACACTGGTGACTCAAGAGAAACTTCAGCTTTCAAAAACAAAGCCAATTAGGCTAGCAGACATATGGATCAGGAGAACATTTGGTGGAAGAGGAAGAAAGATGACTAGAACTCTGGAGGCCCACCATACTGGATTTTGATATTCAACCATGAGAGCAATAGAGAGAGTTGATATCATGTATCAAAACATTAAGCATGAATTCTTCCAGCCAATGGATAAGGAGATGATTACTTTTCTTCATTTTCATTTGCATAACCATATCACAGCGTGGGAACCATGAAGACCAAGGATGTCCAGTTTTATGTGGAGGTAATGGATGTGGTCCAAACTTTAGGAGGGGTAAGAAGGTCAATGTATGATCTTGATGAATGATAGAAGAGGGGTTGGTCAGACAAACCAGGGGCACCTAGTCATGAGTAGGGACTTATAGGTTAGATTGGTGAAGCAAAGCACCAAGGAGGTCTTACAAGGAAAGGCCTAGAGCAAGTACATACAAGGAAAGGCTCTTGCCTCAGCCTCTTTTCCTCTATTTGAACCTTTGGAGGTCCTCTACCCCCGCTTATGTCCACACCTCTTGTAGATGTTTCACCTCCATGCTCTATGAGTTTTGACTCCTCCTTGGCTCTTTGGTCATTGCTCTTACCCTGGTAGGCACCATGCTGTCCTCTTTGATCTCTTCCTTTTCCTTTGCCCTTAGAAGTCTGATCTTGCTTCCTCTTACCCCTCTCTTCAATCTTTAATGCCAATTGATAACATTGGTGCACTGTTTTGGGGTTTAAGAGAACCATCTCCTCTTGAATGTTCCACTTCAAACCATTGAGATACCTTGCCACCTTGATACTTTCATCCTTTGTGACATTGGACCTCATGCAAAGTCTTTGAAACTCCTCAGTATAGGAACTCATCTCTTGATCTCTTTGCCTCAAACTCTGTCTCCTCTTATGCAACTGAATTTCATAGTCTTTAGGTAGGTATGCTTCTTTCACCTTGGCAACCATTCCCTTCCAAGTAGAGATAGGTTGCTTGCCTTCCTTCTCCCTCTCTATCTAAATGAATTTCCACCAAGTTAAGGTAGAACCTCTTAGCCTTGATTTAGCCACCTTTACCTTTTGTGCTTCAATGACTCCATCACACTCAAAATGGTTTTCCATTCCCTCTATCCAATCCATAACTAAATCAGCCTCCATCTTTCCACTAAACAATGGTACTCCTTCAAGTGTTTTTCCACTCAAAGCCTTCAATGCTTTCAAGAAGGGATCCTCCTTCAATATAGGGTCGGGTTCAGGGATTCTATCCTCCTTTGCAACCTCTTCTTCTTTTGTTATTCTTCCATCAAACCGCATAACATTCAGTGCTTGCTCAAGTTGGTCTAACTTTTCTCTCAATACCCTATTGTCTTCGTCTATTTCTTCAACCCTCTTGGCCAACTCAACATTTGTCACCATGATGCTAGAACCACTAGACTCTTTCTCTGACATACAAGATCAATCCCAAATCTTTTGCTTGCTCTGATACCAATCTGATAGGGAGAGGGGTTGGAGGAATCAATCACTGATTCCTACTCTAGGCCTTTCCTTGTAAGACCTCCTTGGTGCTTTGTTTCACCAATCTAACCTATAGGTCCCTACTCATGACTAGGTGCCCCTGGTTTGTCTGACCAACCCCTCTTCTATCACAAACTCCAACCACCAAGTCCACCTTGGTTCATTGCCACAACTCTTCCTTAGCCTTTACACTATACTAAAGACCAATCTTCCTCAACACTCCATCAACTCTTGCAGGGGTAGTGATAAGTCTTAAAAGGTTTCAAACTATCCCCTCCGTAAGGTGCTCTTGAACAACCTCCAAGACTTCAACTTCCCATCGCCTCACCAACTCTTTAGCTAGGTTTGAAAGAAGTTAGTAGCCCTTTTGAGCCCCTATTAGGTCTCCTCTTCACCTTACAAAACAAGTTAGAACTCACAAATCTCAAAAGGAATTCCCACTCTTTTTCCAAGGTTCTTGCTTCACATGGACAACACTCAAAGATTCTTGAGCTCTCAGCCTTCCACTGTCTGTACAAAGCTCAAACATGAAATGGAGTGTAAAAACTAGGTTTCAAGCCTTCAAATGATAGGTTAGCAAACTTCCAATTTGTTTACACACCAAATGGAGATGGAGCCTCCTTCATGTAGTAACAAGGTAACACATGATGTCTACTATCCATTTTAGATGTAAGGATTCAAAGCACATCAAACTCATGTGGCTTAATTTATATCATAAGTTGTACCATGATGTTCACTTATGCATTCCTACTTTTCATTGTCAAATGTGCCACCGACTTGTCATTGATCACCATCATATTCTCCTTTTCATGATTATTTTCTATCATCTTGTATAAACACTTGACTATTATATTTAACTCAAGTGAGGAAACTTAAAAATCATAATGATAGGGCCAAAGAAAGAATATTCAAATTTCTTTTCATGGTAAAAGGAGACCTCAATTTAATCACTCACATTCCTCAAAAGGTTAATTCCATTGTCAAACATTTATTGCATATCTTAAACCAGACAAGCCGCTTAATAAGGGTTTTAAGAATAGGCCCTTGACAAGTTAGCTCCATCATTTTTTATTGTCAATGTATCTTTATTTACTCTTACTCCATTCCTTGCAACAGTGATACTTGGATTTTTCATACTTAACTCAGTTGCCTACTATCAAAGCTCCTTTTGACTAGATCATCTCTTCTTCTCATATTGGTTGTCATATTTTACATTGTGTTTTGATGCTTTTTCACTTAAAATTTTTCCTAAAGGGTCTTTTGTTTTTCAATGTGATTGTCCCAGGTTATTGCTTTTTTAAAAATTGATAATCATATTGTTGGTTACGTTGCATTACACATCATTCAAACTCAAAGCATTACTTCAAATTGATAACTATTTTGTGTGATTGAATAAATTTGTTGTTTTATTTCTTCGCATGTTGGTGACATAAACACTCTACCAACGTAACAAGGGCAATGGATATTGGTGTTTCTACCGTAATAGAATCCTCGATGGCTCGGAGTAGGGAGGTATGAGGCAAATTACTAAATTTCAATTTACATTCGTTATAGATGAACTAGTTCTAGTGAAAAAACAAACCATTATTGATTCGTAGTTTAATTCCTATTCTGATGGTTTATACAGAGCTCGAGCATGCCTGAGCATCGGCGTGCAAATATTTCCATCAAGGAGAGTGATCGTCAGATGGCTATAAGTGATTAAATTTTGTTAAATATATTAATTTTATAATGTAATTTTATATATATTAATGTCTTTACTTCTTATTGTAACAGTTGAAACTTGACTGTGAGCTAAATCGTAAGAGGAGCAGCCAGAGCACCCCTCAACAGAAACGGGTGACAAATTTATCGCCATCGGGTCACCCAGGAAAGGGAAAGAAAATTGTATTTGAACCAGAGCATGGAGAGAAATGAATTTTGAATGTAGAGCCCTTTGTTGTATGCCTACATGGCAATTTTGTACATATTTTGTATTCGATGTATTTGACATTGTATGCCTATATGGCATTCTCATAAGCCTATATGGCTTTTTTGTAACTATATTTTATACTTATATTGATATATATTGATGTACATGCGTACATAGCTATTTGATTAATACAAATATTTTTTATTGATGGTGTCCATATTTGCATTATAAATTAATGGGTCAATAGATATGAGTTACATGTATTCAAGTGTATACTTTACAACTTACGTACATATACTTTTTGACTTATGTTGGAACATCTAAAAGTGTGAAAATTTGTGTTTGGA
>VDFB02361172.1:0-14072 GCA_007258455.2 Sequoia sempervirens | reverse complement strand
TTTTAAAGAAAGATGATTTCTTATCTTCTCTTCTTTTTCCTCTTTCATAATAAAATAGAAAAATCTGGTTTTAGGTTTCTTCTATTTTCTCATTCAATTTCATCTTTCTTCAGCCATTCGATCTGTCATGAATTATCATAGCCATTGATCATATCATCCAATCAGAAGCTTTTGAAAACTTTATAAATACAACCTCTCACAATTCATTTAGGAGGTTGATTCTTAGGTATCCTCGCTCTGTCAAAATCATTCTGGAATCTTCCATCTTTCATCCACCATTCTTCTTCAAAACCTTTATCACATTGTTATGCTGCAGAATTGTGCAACCAACATTCTTCCAACATTCAACCTTCAAAATCTTGCATTCTTAGTATAGTATGCATTTATTTTTAAATCTCATTCTTCAGTAGCCTACTTCGTTGAGCTTGGCATTCCAGATTTGAGAGCAACTTGAGCAAAGACGAAATGCTGGAGATAGAGGACAATAAGACGACTTCGAAGAAACTGCCATTAGCAGTTTGCTTATTTCTATTTTTCTTTTGGTTTCTTTGATTTAATGTTTTATTGATTGTGTTGTTATTGATTTAAATTGATCATATTTTCACACACATAATTTGGCGCCCACCGTGGGGCCTTGCCCCATTTTTAACATTTATCTGCAGGTTTTCTGACAAGATTTTGCATTCTGGAATTCAACTTTCTGACGACATTTCTCGTTTTAGAGAATCCAATGGTTTTCTGTAGAGCAAACAAGGGTTTATGTAGTGCATACAAGGCTTTTAATGGTGTTTTTTTGCAGGTTTTTACTAACTTTGTTTTGCAGATCTGACAATTTTTGGACCAAACCGTAGGTTTTACAAAGTTCTTCATATCTTCTACACAGCTACGAATTTTTTTACAAGATTTTTAAAGAATTTTTTACATCATCTCAAAAGGCTACAGTAAAAAAATTGAGGGTTTATCATTATTTTTGTGGAAATTATTGCGATTTTAAGTATTTTCATAAAATTGACTTTTTGGACGCAAATCGACGAATTTTTCAAATTTTTTTACCTTTTTGAAAAGCTCATGAAATTCTAATGGGTTTCTATGTTTTACAGATTTAGTTTGGAGGTCAAATACAATGCGAAAAAGTTTGATCTTCATTTTCTATATGGTTTTCATAAATCCGTGATTCTGAGAGAAAAACAGGGAATTTTTCTTACTTCTTTACATTTCTGGAAAGCTCTCAGAAAATTAGTAGGGGTCTCTTCTTTGATTTTTCATTTTTCAAATCAAAAAAATCATCAAAATACTAAAATATAATTCGGCTATGTCAAAAGTATCTGAAATTGAAATTTTCTGATGAACTTGTCTTTTTCTTTTCTTTTTCTTTTCTTTGGCTGCATTATAATATTGTTTTTTATCTTGTAGGTGATCATAAGGAGCTCTAGTAGCAGCAATATCATTCACATCAAAAATTTGGAAAGCGAAAATAACCAGGTGCACTTGTTTCATCATTCATCTCTTAATCTTGTTTGTCACATCTTTCAATTTGGGACATAAAATAAAATCTTGTTTGATCACATCATTGCAATTGGTTAAAAAAAAATCTTGTCTTCAATCACATTTCAAAAATTGGGTCTAAAATTAATCATTGTCTTCCATCACATCTTGATTTGGGATCTAAAAAGAACGAGTGCTTCATTGTTTTCTTCTAAACATTTCAATTTCTTAAGGGAAATTAATCACTGTGAGTGTGAATCAAGTGTGTGTCTTCCAAAACACCTCACTTGGTTCGCTTTTGTCAAAGCCCTTTTTAGGAGGCCTGCTTGGAGCACACACCCCTCCAAGGGACGACCTCAATTAAAGTGTGAATCGAAAGACACGCTTGTTTGGAAGTTGAAATCTTGTCACTCTGAGCTAAGCCCCAAAGAACTTTATACCTTTGGGAAGTGAAGGTGAATGGTGGGTTACCCCTTTCTCCCGGCTTATTGGCAGAATTTTTCTTTCAAGATCATCCCTAGTCAACCTTGTGAAAACTCACTTGAGACCTAATTGGCCATACCCCACTTGACTAGTCATCAGGCTTATTGTTGTGTATTCAAGTGTTTGCTTAATCATAACATCTAATCTTGGAAGACAAACTTATCATTGTGCTTGGTGTGTGTGTTCATGCATTTACATGTGAGATCTTGTGTTTGATAGTGCCCAAGTCAAACTTCCAATAAACTCTTGCCACATCATCCAAATCACCCAATCTTATCATTCCACATCATATCCTAAGCATTGTCATTTCTTTAATCCAATCAACATCATTTTACACCATGAAAACATTGGAAGACATGGCACAAGAGCTTGTCCACACGCTTCATGAGGCTAAAACAAGTCAATTACTTTTACCCCAACAATTCATTCAAAAAGTCCATAACATGATCCAAGAACTTCAAGCAAACAATTCACCTCAAATCCAATACCTTGTAATTCAAGCCAAATACCTCATAGCCACATGTCAAATCCAACAACCACAACATCATCCCCTATCCATTCATTATCAACCAATTCCACCTCAACCTAATGTGTCATCCCTTTCCACCTCATACCAATCTAATCAATCCACTTCTTTGAATGACAATTCCACATCAACCTATCAAACCACATCATGACAAACACATGTGAATTTAAGTCCACCTGGGAAACAAAATCAAGAGCCTTTAAGTTCTCATGCAACCATTGACAAGGGGAACACTAATCTAGGTCATTCACCCTCTAAGTATATCATACCACTATCCAATCAAAAGCCTATCCATAAGCCACCACAACCGAGTCCTGATTCATTGGCCTCTTTACTTTCTAAATCAAGTCACACCCCTGAATATAGATATATAAAAAATAAATTGATGGGATTACCTAAATCCACCCCTACGCCTCCAAAGGATGTGACCCAAGGGCTACAAGCAAGGAATCAATTGTCACCATGTCATTCAACACATATACTTGAACAAACAAAAGAGTCCTCAAATGTCATGCCAAGTCCTTCAAGTCAACCATGTCATCCACAACCCCTTGATCCCATTCAAGAGTCTTCCCCATTAAGTCTAAGTCAACCTCCATCATGCCTCCATGTTGTTGACCATCTAGAACATGTTGAGCCCATTCAAGAGTCATCTCCTTCCACTTCCATTCAAGCAACCCAAGAGGCATGTCAAGAGTCTACTCTCAAGCATGTGGAAACATCAAGACCTAGTCCTAATCAAGATCAAATCATTTTCATCCAACCTATCCATAATCTATATCATTTTTATGATCAAGATGATATCTATAATGACGAAGAGCCTATGCATGAGCAACTTGATCCTATACCCATCCATGAGAAAGATATTCCAAATTCACCTCCACCTAGTCCTATCCATGATCTATCAACATCCATTTCCCTTGATGAGACACATGCCTCCCAAGCCAACATAGAAGATCAAACAAATACCTTGGATCTAAGTGAACACAATGCTAATCAAGATCCTAATGATCCTCCATCACCCACTATCGACCCCATTGAAAGTCCTCCATCCTATCCTAATGGTCTTTCCACCCTCATTCATGAATGTTCCTCCTTAGAACAACAAAAAACATTATCTTCCCTTGCTTCATCTTCTCCATCCAATAAGGAACTCATGTCTAGTGTTCCACCTACACCTAGTCTCATTGTCCATTGCACACTCCAAAACATGAACCACCAAGGTAAAATTCTAGACCTTCATGAACAAGATGTTTTGGAGCCCATCCATGTCAAAGTCCCTCCACGCTCTTACGACCTTGGACCTACACCCCAAGGAAAACAACCTAAATATGTTGGTACTTCTTCCATGCATCCTAAGTCCACTTTCCATCATAAATCCTATCGTATCCCTAAAACATATGTGGCCATTCCCCCTCCATCATCCTACAAATGTCAAAAGCATGTGACCATACACCTTCCACCATCAAATCTGCCGCCATTGCTTCCAACTCCTAATATCCCTCCATCAAATCGGCCACCATTGCTTCCAACTCCTAATATACCTCCATCTAATCTACCTCCACTTCTCCCAACACCTAATATCCCCACCATTCAATCCTTTTATCCATTTATCCATAAATACTCTAAACATCTTAATCATGACCAACAAAAGCACACATTGTATAAACATGAAGTTTCCACCCATTCCACCATATCCATGGGATTCAAAAGAAATAATTTCGATACCTCTACTTGTAAAGTCAAAAATCCTAAGGGTTCTCATGCCTTAGGACATCAATATAAAAACTCAAATCAAAATACATCCAAAAAGGTATATAAGCCCATACCTCCAAAAGAAAAGACCAAAACTAAAATGGTTTGGGTACCTAAGAAAAAAGAAATCAAGTTAAATGAGGCATTTACATCACAAAAATCCCAACCATCCACTTCCATCCCACATTCTCATTCCATTCAAAAGTCTCAAATTCTTAAAACCCACAAGCAAAATAAAAATCATAGAAATACTAAGTCTATGTGGGTACCTAAATCACTTCACCCTCCACCTCCTAAGCAAACATCTTCATTGCTTCCTACACCCCATCCACATCAAAAGCTTCAACGTTTATCATAGTGTGTGCAACCATTGGTCATGGTTCCCTTCCATTTCACAACAATTCCACATACCTCCATCCCCCCATCCTTCAACTACTATCCTACATATCTTCCCAACCACCTTCCTATGGTCCATGCTTTTGCATAAACCTTGCATCCATCCTTTTGCACAAGTCCTCTTCAATCCACATCATCATCCACTATTCCCCATCCATTCTTGCATAAGCCTTTCATAATCCGCCATCTACCTAATCCATCCCTTACCAACATCTATGAGCACTTGACATGGTCCATGCAATGACATCCATATCTAGTGGGACTGTCACCTTTCAAGAACTAGACACTTGATTCCCTCCTATCCATATTCACCTTCTCCTATCCAAAAATTCAAAAATTTAAAAAAGAAAGAATAAAACAAAAAAAAAGAGTAAAGAGAAATTCCTTCGTCCAATGGTGAAAACCTGGTAAACAGGCGCCCTAGATAAGTACCATGATGAAAACCTAGCAAATAGGCATTATGTGTAGGTTGATCTTCTATGCCACTTACACTTGGGGGCACAATGTCTTATCTATCCAACCTATCATTTTCATGTCATATCATTTCCATCCTACCTACCATCTTTAGCCATCATACATACCTATCATAGCGAATTCATTCATCCACCCTTCTTCTTTTGATCTTGATGAAGATATAGGGGCAAAATGTTGAAACATGTTTTGAGTATCTCTTGATATACCTCATCCTTTCAAACAATCATGTCATTATCCTATTGCCATAAGCTGTCATGAAAATCCTAAGTCTTGTACCTAGAATGGGGCATGTTATTCCTATGCAACATAGTCTTTGGAAATCACATCCTTTCTCTCTTATGATGCATACATCCATTTCAGTCACTATGACTTATCCTTTCCATCCATCCATATATCATGAGCCTTTTATCCCTTATCCCATCACCCACCCTTTCATCCATCAATCCCTCTTTTTATCTCCTTGCACCTAGACTTCTGCTTTTCCCCTTTGTTATTGTATCTAGCACAAGGCTATTCTAAATTTTATCTTTTGGATACTTCCAAATATTCTCAAAAATCCAAAACAAAACATTTCAAAAATACAAAAATAGTAGGAAAGTCTCAAGAATTACAAAAATCGAAAAAGTCCTCAAGAAATAGCAAAAAATCATAAAAAGTCTCCAAGAACTACAAAAATCGTAAAAGTCCCGAAAAAATACAAAAAAAATAAAAAAATCAAATATCCAACAAAAATCCAAGCAATAAAATCATTTCAATCACATCAATTCTTCTATCCAATCATTCAACCATTCCACCAAATCACTCATCTTCATCAAAACCATTGCAACCTATCCAATCATTCAATCATTCCAATCAAATCAATTCTTCAATTCAATCAATCGATTATCTAATCAAATCACTTCAACCTAAATCATTCCAATCACATCAATTCTTTTATTCAATTCATCACATCCTATCATCCAATCAATCATCATCTCCTTACAAATAGTTTCTTCAAATCAATCAAATCATCTTCAAACATTCCAAGCAAATATCCAAATGCAAGTCAATCCTTAATCCATACCAATCAAGTCGATCAATCTTGTCAAATTATCCAATCACATCCTTTGGTCTTGATCCTAATCTTGTCGTAAACCAAATCAACCAATCAACCAATCAATTATCATCATCCTTGTGTTGCTCTAGGGATATATCGCTTCCCAACAATGACAACACTATCCACATCTACTCTTTGTTTTTCAATCGCGCGAAGCAAAGTTATCCAATTCAACATCAATCAATCAATCAACGGTTTACAGCTTGACGGGGGCAATTCCTTGTTTGTTTTGTATCATTTGTGCATGCTTGCTTGCTTGCTTGTGTGTTTTATCATTTTATCTTGCATTTGTATCAAATCCATATCATTCCAGCTAATATTCATATCTTGTGTGTGTTGGAATATCTTTTTGCATTATCCTTTGCATCTAAGGTCACATAATACCTTTTGTGCATTAGGACCTTAATGCTCTAAGCCTCTTTCCTCATACATCTAGACAAGGTTGTATTACGCTGGGGCATGAGACACATCGTCACCTTGGTCCTTATACCTTGGTGCATAACGTCTGGTGCTATATCAAACATCATGGTTGCTCATCTTTCATTGCAGCATAACATATAATTCATCTCCTTCATCCACTTTCTATCTTGCATCATCCTATCTATCGTTATCATTTCATTTCGAGAGCCTACCCGTGTTTGTTCAACCCGCCTATCCTCTCGAGGGGGCATCATCATTCCGTCATCATCCTATCTTTATATCATTATCCATTTTCCTCTATCCATACCTTAATTTCTTTGAAATGATGTTACTCGACACAAATCTCATCATCTCGAACATCACTTCAAAGAGGGGCAAAATGTATAATGATAAAAAATGGTCATGTCTATAATCCCCGCACTAATTAAATATTTATTTAATTAAAATTCTTACATATGATTAAATTTAATTTAATTTAATTATATTGTCTATTCATCTTATTCTTTTCCTGGCCATAATTAAATAAATTTTATTTTATTTAATTATTTTCACATGTCCATTCCCACTTAATTAAATAAATACATTCTATTTATTTAAATTAATTATCATTGCTTGAATTTAAATTAAATCATTTGGATTTTAATTAAACCTTAAATACTTTTCTTCTATTTTATTTTTCTTTCTAATTAATTAAATGTTTCATTTAATTAATTTCATAAAGGCATTTAATTAAATAGATCTTATTTAATTAAAATATCTTATGATTTCTTTTTCTAAATCAAAATTAGGTATTTAACCTAATTGTGCACCTTCTCATATCATAATTAAATATTTTATTTAATTATGAGATATTCTCGCTTTTTCAATAAAACATGATTAAAGCTCTTTTCCCACTACAGCTTTCTTCTTAAAAGCTTAATTAAATATTTTATTTAATTAAGAAAGCTGAATGTTCTCCTACAAATAAATAATTGATTTTTTAATTAATTATTTATTAGCTTTAAATTTTCTTTTTATTCTTTTAAAGAAAGATGATTTCTATCTTCTCTTTTTCCTCTTTTAGAATAAAATAGAAAAATCTGATTTTAGGGTTCTTCTATCCTCTCCTTCAATTTCATCTTTCTTCAACCGTTCGATCTGTCATGAATTATCACAGCCATTGATCATATCAGCCAATCAGAAGTTTTTGAAAATTCTATAAATACAACCTCTCACAATTCATTTAGGAGGTTGATTCTTAGGTATCCTCACTCTGTCAAAATCATTCTGGAATCTTCCATCTTTCATCCACCATTCTCCTTCAAACCTTTATCACATTGTTATGCTGCAGAATTGAGCAACCAACATTCTTCCAACATTCAACCTTCGAAATCTTGCATCCTTGTGCAGGTGGAGAAGAGCCATGGAGATCAATCAACACTAGTTTGAAAATCGGTTTGCATGTTATTTGTTTACTATTTTTTATTTTCATTCTAGTTTGTACTTCATGGTGCTTGATAGGATTTAATTTGTTTATGCAATTTAAACTCTTTATTTATTTACCTATCTACACTTGCTATATGCAGTTGCACATTTATCCTAAAGTTCAATCAATATTTTCTTTGCAAGCCTTGATTCTACCTCTTTTGCAGTTTGCTCCTTTAGAGTAGAGTTGTGCTCCATGAGTAAATCAACCAGAAACTTTGAGTTCTCAATAGGTGTTATAGAATCATCAATAGTGGTATTAGGGGTTGCATCTTTGATGTAGATTAGGGGTGGATAACTTCAAAAAAACTAATTCAACCAATCTTGAAACCCTAAAACATCACTTGATGGGTTTTTCCTCACAAGCCTTCAATCTTTAAAGCCTAAAACATGGGGGCATCAAATTGAGTTTTTTAGCCATAACTTCCAGTGCATACATGATCTAAAAAATGTAAATGTAGTTATAGATACCCATTTGGGTTTTATACAACATATCTCAAAATTAGGGTAGGCTACTTTGTACGAAATCCTTCAAAATGGACTGTCCTTCTGCCAATTAAGCTTAAAACATGAAAATTTAGAGCTAAGGCATCATCAAAACACATGCAAGCCTCAATATGGAACCTTGAAACTTGGGAGCATGGTAATATAAAGAATTTAAGACTCCCACACAAAAATTTAGAATTATTCACCATGGAAACCATGAGAAATCATATTTTGAAAGTCACTAGTTACCTTGCCTAGGGTTTATGACAGTTTTGAACTAGTTTTGCCAAAATTGCAATATCTCTCTTCAAACTTAACAAAAATAGATGAGACTAAGTGAATTAAAAATTATATTCACATGTATTTCAATCCCAATTGTTTTGAGATTAAGATATGGAATATCAAATCCGTACTACGTGCTACAACAGTCCGGTTACAAAAAAATCTGGAAGTGGCAATCACCAATTTGATTATAACTTACATAAAACTTAACGAAAATCAACCAAAAAAATTGAAAATGAAAGCTAAATCAATCCTTTATCACACCTAATCATGTGCAGATCATGAAAATTTTGTACAATACCTTACTACATCAAAGAATAGTGATGTAACATCCATATTTTACAGAAAACAAAGGAATTTTATTGCTTAAACTTCAAAATTGTAACTTCCAACCATATCCCAAACTAATATTCGACCTTACAAAGATTTTTTAAGTAATTTTCATCAAATTATCAATAGTTACAAACTAATTTTCAACTTACAACCGTTCACTTTCCACTAGACACCAAAAATTGCAAAAGTTGTTTTTTTGAAACTTGACAACATTCAACAACTTTGACACTTTTACATTTGCACACAAACTTAACACCTAGTGACCCAAACTAGACTCCAACACATCTAAAATGCTCTTAGAGGACCTTATTACATATTAATAACTTAAAAAAACAAAAAAATAACTTTTTACCGCTCTTGGGCATGAGAACCTAGGTGCCCCTGCACCATACTCTTAAGGGGAAGAAAAAATCAAGTCCACTTGAGTGTAGGTTGTCTCTCTCTTCCTAGTCTTCCAATTATTTTGCAACTTGTCCATCTCTACATATTTTCTTGGATTCTTTTTCTTCTTCTCGTACCATCTCTTACTAAGCATCTTCTCAACTTCAAGGTACCAAAATTTGAGTTCTTGTTCATATGCCTTAGTACCACCGTATATGTATTCATCTTCATCATTTGAACACAATATGTCAGCATATTCATCATCCATAAAATCATAAAATGCAACCATTACATTCATTTTTTTTTTAACATCTTCTTCACCATATGGTGCATAATAATCTGCATACACTGCATTCACTTCTCCTTTTTCTTAATACCCTTTTCCATCTTCATTTTCATTTGTTGAACCTGTAAACACACACTCACAAATATTGTTAGAAATAACATTTTGAGTCTCAAGGGACCCATTGTCTTCACATTGTTCCTCTTCCTCAGATGGCTTAGGCTCTTCCATCATCATCAAATACTCTCCAAGGTTTGGATCTAATGCCCTCTCTTGCCTTCTTCTCTTTAGAATAATATTCTTGATAGGCCATTTAACCTTCTTCCTTATTGACCAATGCCAACCTTTTTCTTGGTTTACTTTCTCAAGAAACTGCTACATCTCAAGTTCCATCATTTTCCCCATTTCTTACATTTTTTTCTATTTCTTCCAAAGCGTGTCTCAACTCCATTATCTTTTGTTGCACTTTTATCTATTCTTCCTTCTCATTTTTCTTCTTCATTTCACTTTTCTCTTTTATTTTCTCTTGTTTCTTGCTTGGTACCTCCTTACTCTGCAAGTCTCCATGAACTATTCTCCTCAACACGTCCATTCTTCTTTCTCAAGCAAGTCTCTTTCACCTTGATTCTTCTTGTCTTCGTGATACCTCACCTAGGTTTCCTCCTTTCTTCACTCCCTAGTCATTTGGCATCTAGGTTCTTGCTTCAACCTCCAAAAAGAAAACACATAAACTCCAAAAAAACTTATCTTGCCTAGATCTTCAAGATATGATACCAATTTTATGTATAGAAAGGGTGGATAACTTCAACACAAACTAAATCAACCAATCTTGAAGCCCTAAAACATTACTTGGTGGGTTTTTCCTCACAAGCCTTCAATCTTTAAAGCCTAAAATATGGGGGCAACAAATTGAGTTTTTTGGCCATAAATTACAATGAAAACATGATCTAAAAAATGTAAACATAGTTCTAGATACCCATTTTGTATTTATACAACATATCTAAAAACTAGGGTAGGTTTCTTTGTACGAACTCCTTAAAAAATGGACAGTCTTTCTGCCAATTAAGCCTAAAACATGAAAAATTGGACCTAGGGAATCATCAAAATATGTGCAAACCTCATTATGGAACCCTAAAAATTTGGAGCATGGTAATATACAAAATTTAAGACTCCCACACAAAAATTTAGAATTCTCCACCATGGAAAGCATGAGAAATCATATTTTGAAAGTTACTAGTTACCCTGCCTAGGGTTTATGACAATTTTGAACTATATTTGCCAAAATTGCAATATCTCTCTCAAAAATCAACAAAAATCAATGAGACCAAGTGAATTAGAAATTAAATTCACATGTATTTCAATCCCAATTTTTTTGAGATTAAGATATGGAATATCAAATCCATACCATGTGCTGCAACAGGCCAGTTACAGAAAAAATATGGAAGTGGCAGTCACCAATTTGATCATAACTTAGATAAAAATTAATGAAAATAAACCAAAAAACTAAATAAATCCTCTATCACACCCAATCATGTTTAGATCATAAAAATTCTATACAGTACCATACTACATCAAAGAAAAATGATGCAACGTTCGGATTTTGTAGAAAACAAAGGAATTTTGTTGCTTAAACTTCAAAATTGTAATTTTCAACCACACCCCAAAATAATATTCAACCTTAAAAAACATTTTTAAGGAATTTTAATCAAATTTCCAATAGTTACAAACTAATTTTCACTTCCAACCATTCACCTTCCACTAGACACCAAAAATTGCAAAAGTTGTTTTTTTGCAACTTGACAACATTCAACAACTTTGACACTTTTACATTTGCACACAAACTTAACACATAGTGACAAAAACTAGACTCCAACACATCTAAAATGTTCTTAAAAGACCTTATTACATATTACGAACTTAAAAAAAAATAAAACATTAACTTTTTACCCCTCTTGGGCATGAGAACCTAGGTACCCCTGCACCAATCTTGTAGAGTTTGAGGGAATCTAGTGTGAGCACCTGGGAAAATACTAGGTTTCCTAGAAGTTTTGTTTGAAGTTATATTTTGGTTGTGTTGTTTTAAGGTCATGTTGACCATTTTGTTAGCATTTGGTGGAGTAGGAATAAAACTTGATCTATTATGATAAATGGATTGGGAGGTGGAAATCATGGATGGGTTTTGAAGCTCTAACTTGTCTAGGTTGCCAACCTTGTCAAAGGTTAGAAAACACAGCGTGTTTTATAACACTTACCACTAGGTCATCCAAAGGCTCGACCCAAGAAGCTCAATTGTTTTGAAGGCCTATTTAAGGCATGCCTCGACCATGGAATAGGGTTGGAGGTATTATTGCTGAAGTGACATTTGAGAAGCTGAAGGAAACAGCGTTCTAAAAGACAGTTTTCTGAGTTTTGTTATCATATTGAGCTTTAATGGAGAAAATTTACTGTTACTTTGTTGGTAGAATGTAGTGTGAACGTCATGCAAGCTTAGCGTGTCAATCTTTTTGTTTTGTAAATCTTTTTCATCTTGTATTTGTAAATAGTCTGTTTCCTGTTTTTTTCTGGCCTGAATCAGGCAGTTTTGAAAGAATGGAGCTCTAGAGCACTTTCCCACCGTACAAATTGTACGGCCCTTTGGGAATAGTGTCTAGGCTCCCTTAGTGTAAATATGTTAGCTTGTAGGGTTTGTGGGAGTTCTGGAGGTGCTAGCAAAGCTTTGCCCTAGGCGAGCCAGGCAGGGTCCGGCTAGGGAAGGCAGTGAGAAAAAGACTCATATCTTGTAGGGGAATTGAGATCTTGGAGAAATTCTTTTTGGAGAATTTTGTTGGAGGTCTTGGCAGTGCATGGTGATCAGGAGGAGACTCCACCAATTAATTTGGAGTGAGAACTTTTTAACAGTCTGAAACCAGCATTGAAAAGCTTAGAAACCCTAGGATTTTGACCATTTTTGTGTGTGGACAGTGTACGGGCTGTGCAGGCTTAAAACCCTAGAAATCCTTGAGGTGTAGGCATGAGAAATACAAACTCTAAACAAAGAACCTAGGTCCTTTGGTGGGTTTAGAAGAAAATTGCATTTTAGCTCTGTTCAGAGGCCTAATTGGGGCTCTAGGCTTGTAGCCTTTCAAACACTAGAAGGGAATTTTGTGAAAGCGATGGTTAGTTGGAGTCTTGTGATGGAACAAGAACCCTAGTTTGATCATCTTGAAGCTCTTACAACGTCTACACACCCCTGCAAGAATCAAATTGAATATTGAGAGGATTTGGCCTTTAGGGAAGAGTAAGGGTCAAGGGTGAGATTGAGATAAAGCACCAAGGTTGGCTTGGTAGAAGGAAAGCATGATGATAGTGGGGTTGGTCAATAGAAGCAGTGGCATCTAAACCTGAGGCAGGACCACTAGGACAAGGTGGAAGAGACACCTAGGAGTTCTTGGGAGCAAGGACTCAGAGCATGGGGCAGTGAGTGCCTCATCCAACCCCATCCTATCAGAATCATTGATTAGCCTAATCCCTCTCGATGATTTTCTATAATTTACTTTCTCTTGAATGCAATAAAATTAAATCAAAGCTCCATTCTTTGAATAGGTGATATTTTATTCAGATCTACACAATGTTTTTGTGCCGAGAGCTGAATCAATTGTGGTGGAATGGCTAGTTGAACCCTTATTTGTTTTTTTAAAAGACCCTTGAGTTTACTTCTAGAGGATTCTATGGATGAATTTGATGGTTCTGTGGTATTTTGGGGTTCTCTCTTCTTTCTCTTCTTCTTCTTCTTCTTCTTCTTCTTCTTCTTCTTCTTCTTCTTCTTCTTCTTCTTCTTCTTCTTCTTTTGAGGTGTTTTTCTTTTGACTATCTTTGCTTTCATCCTCCTTTTTATCTTCATAATCTTCTTGTCATTGTTCTTTTCATATTTACCTTCTCCATTTTTATTTTCTTAACCTTCATTTTTTGATATCCTCAGTCTATTTGTCATTGTGATCTTCAACATTATCATTGACATCCTTCTTATCCTATTCTTCATTATTTTCTCTGGTTGTATTCTTAGTGTCTTCTAGAGGAGCATGTGTATCATCAACCATGTTCCCTGAAGCATCCAAGTGTGGAGTATCATCTGTAGAATGTGTTGGTGTGGAGCCTGATCAATCTCCAAGTGGGAGATTGTTGGTATGTGGCGACTGATCATGCTATATTGTACACCCCGACATGTATCC
>VDFB02361171.1:0-18384 GCA_007258455.2 Sequoia sempervirens | reverse complement strand
CAATACAAAATCTTGAATACAACAAATGTCATAGAAAAAGACAAAGTAAAAGGGTGTGTTTTCCATGCCATTATTTAGCAATGGTGTCCCCTCTCTCCTAATTCATCATGTATTTAGGAAATAACCAAGGAATAATGTGTAGGAAGAAGGGAGTTAAGATAATTTTGTGGTTTTGAAAAAGTGGCATTTCTTATGCATGGTGGAAATGTAAGCAACATAGAAGGAATGAGAAGGATAATAAGGTAAGAGAAAGTGAAAATAAGTGTAGATTTAGAGGAGTTGAACAAGAAATGGGAAGTGGTGGAAGATCGAAGAGCATGATAACTTCTATAGCAAACCCATCTTTGAGGGGAGTTCCATGAATCTACTACGATACATGCCTCGTCATTGAATTTTATTTTAAGGTATATTTTATATACATAGGATAAACCTAGATGCAAAAATGAGAAACATAGAAAAGGCATATTATTGTTTTGAAAATTTGTTGAATAAAATATGGCATAATGGATTGTCATGGTGGTAGAATACTATCAATATGGATTTTTCAAAATGCCTTAAGGAATTTTAATTAAATGAAAACTTTCCCTATGCCTTCCTATGCTTAAATTGGACGTTGAGAAGAGGGTATAAATACTAACAAAGAATCACTAAAATTGGATTTTTGTTATTTTAAATTATGATAAAATTTATGCATAGAATTTAACAAAGAATTTATATGCAAAATCTCTTTTGAATGATTCAAATTGTGGTTAATTTCCTTTATAGTTTAAGTTGTGTGGATAAGATGTGAAGTTCATTATAGTTACCTAAAATATGGGGAAAGGGATCCCTATAGTTTTATTTGTGTGCATAAAACTTAGGAATCTCAATAGGAATCTTTCCCTAGGGATTTAACTAGGAAACAGATCACAAGGTGTAAATATTGACTTTCAACCTCCATAGTGTGTCAATAAAACTTGGATTTTAGTCCTTAGAACAATATGAAAGATCTGAAACTAAATTGAAATTATTTGAAGCACTCCAACTAAATGAAAAATAAGACATAATACATAAAATGTAGATTTCAAACTACAAAGAAATGGAAATGATAACTTGTAGGATGATATGAGAAGGGCCTAATGGTATGTACCTATCACAAATAGCTATTTTTGAGGTTTTTTAAGGGATTGATTCACCCATGGGAGAATGGGTTTTTTGGAGCCTAAAATTTCATGCAAATTTCAAAATTTTAGGGTCAATCAAAAAGTTGATTTGAGCACTCAAAAGTGCGATTAAAAAATCCACTCCAATGGCCCACTTTGAAAAATCACAAAATGAATCCAGTGGAATTTCACACAAAATCACCTTGCAAGCATGTTTATCTGACATATTTGAGTGAGCACACCTAATTTCAACTTCCCACGATCTAATTTTTGAAAGTTTCAAAAGGCCAAGTTGAAGGGTTCTGGGAAGGTTTGTTGTTTACATAGTGTTAAAACTACCAAAAGGGTCAACTTTGGAGGACAATATTAAGCAACTAAAAGAGTGTCATGACAAACTGATTTTTTGCTTTAGATTCTTCCCTTAATCTATCTTCATGCCAATTTTCAGAGCTTCGGGACATCATTTGGTATTTTTTCAAAATCAAATCCAAATGGATTTTACACAGTTTTGTTTTTGCATTTTCAGAAAACCTTCACAAAGGTCAACTTTGATGCTTCATATTTTGTGAATGAAAATGCTTGGTGAAAAACACTCTTGCACAAATGTTCATTTGACCTAAATGAACTAATCCCCAGGATGGTAGTTTCTCAAAACAAATTTGGTATTTTTCAAAATGGGCAAGTGGTGGGTTTCAAATGAGTTTGATATGTGCAATTTTCAAAAAATCCTAAATGAGCAATTTGATCATTAAAAATTTTCAATCTAGATGTCTTTATTCCAATCTGTCTAATACCTATACTCCACTACCATAACTCAACATGTTGGTGCATTTGTGAGGCTTCTAGAGATCATTTGGTCACTTTTCTAAAGCAAGTTTGGAAGCTACTTGACTCATTTTATCACAGTGAAAAAGTTAGAAAGCAAGCTTTTATCACTACCCATTTCAGTTTAGAGATAAAGCGTCATGAAATTTGATTAATTGGGACTGTGCTCTAAGAGGAAACCTTTTTAGTGTCTGAAAGAGTGATTGAATATTGGAGAAAAGTGTGACAAGGCCACTAAAGACTCATTGGAGGAATCTAGAGGATTAGAGAAGTTCAATTTGGGGAATTCTAAAACCTGCTAGAATAGAGTTGATTCACCTTGGCATCCTTCGATAAATAATACAATCTATGAATAATAACCAAATATTTGAAAAGATACTCCAGTGGTTTTTGTGGTTGTTAAAAATCTAAGAAGGAATGTGAATCATTTGAAGAGCAAGACACTACTAAATGTCTTAGAGATTTTAGATTGTATAAAAAAAAGCCAAACTTGGAGATTCAAATAGTGAACATGATAGTTTCTTGAACACCCATTCTACATTGCACTTCAAATATTGGGAAACAATATCTTGATACTATTATCTAGTTTAGAAACTGGTTCAATTTTTGAGATCCATTCAACATAATCAATTGGTCGGATAAATCCTGCATCTAATAATTTCATCAATTCTACTTTCACCAATAGGGCAATGTGCGGATGCATTTTTCTCAAATTTTTCTTCACTGGCTTCACTCTAGGTGGTAGGGATAAATGATGCATTATAATATTTGGATCTATACCTGGCATGTTAGTGTATGACCAAGAAAATTTGATTTGTCTCTCTTCAAAGAGTTTAGTGAAGCTTTGTTTTTCTTCGTCTATCATGGATGTTGCTAGATGTACGGTCTTCACTGTTTCATCTATTCCAATGTTGATGGATTGTGTGGGATCAACCAGTATTGAAGATATCTCATGATAGTGCTCAAGAAGAGTGTCAAATCTCCCATCCTTTGGTTCCCTAGAGAGGTTTTCATCATTGGATACACTCTTTATTTTTACTTTTTCTTGATCTCATACTGCCATTAAATGGTTTTCACCATTCGATCAATTTTTGATATTCATTTTGTAGCTTGAAAATTTGGCACTCCCCATGTTAGAAGCTTCATTATGAGATTCACTGTGGAACTTGTTTCAAGATTTTCAAAGTAAAGGAAGTTAACAATGGAATGGTCATTTGAAAAGATAGGTATATCAAGCAGCTCAATTTGGTCTAAGTCAATTAGTTTGGGGTCTATTAGTGGAAAGGAATCATTGGATTGGTTAAGGTCAAAAGGGGTGAGTATCATGATGGAAATGTTGTCAAAGTGTTTGATAGCAAGTTCAAGGTCTATGATGTTACTCTCCTTCAAATGATCTACCTCACTTGAAGTCTGATCATCTTCACTAGATCCATTGATATGTAGTGATCTAATTTCAAGTGGTCTAGACCTAGAGCTTTGTCCTTCCATATGTGTTGGTGCATACCATTGTATCACATCAATTTCTTTGTCATGACAAGATTCTTCAGATAGGGAGTCCCATTCATATTCATTGGAGTCTATTTTGGAACTATCTCGCAATTCGAGGATTTGTTCATAAGTTTTCTGCTTGGTTTCTTCTTATGATAGGTTGTATTGGTTCCACGGTGGGTGCCAAAATGTATCATGGTCTATTAAAATTGGTAAGTATAAAATAAAGAAATACAAGACAATCAATGAAACATTATATTAGAGAGAAATCAAATAACAATAATCAAACTGAAAGAATAAACTCTCTAATGTTGTCCCATTGTTCTCTATCTCCAAGGATTTTTCAAGTCATTGTGGCTCTCAAATTGTGTATATGCATGTGACCTTTAAAATGACAACCTAGAGAACAAGATGCTAGAAATGCAATAAACCTTTCTACATGATTGATTGCTAAATGATATGTTGTAGATGATGAGCTAAGATTATGATAATGCTATGATACGGATAATGGAAATGCTAGGATGCAATTACAAAAATTAAGATGCAACTAATGCTAAAGCCATGATTTAACTAAATGATACTAAGATGCAAATGATAAATGCTAAATTCTCAATGCTAAGATGCTAAGATAACAATGCTAGTGAAATTTTTACAGAATGTACTTATGTTAATCCTCTCTATGAAACTTGATAAATGGGACTGTATTTATAGATTTCTCCAAGGCTTAAGCTGATGTGGCAAGATTCAACGGTTGAGATTTGATCTAGAGAGATGAACGATCGAAAGTGAAGAGCTTGGAGAAAATCAAGGAGAGTGTTCCCTCTAGAAGAACACATTGCCAAGTGTGAGAGGAATCAAATGGAGGAGAGATCCAAGTGTCTCTAAATAATATATTCAATTGCTCCTATGTTAATGCTAATACCAAAGATGAGATAATTACAAACAATAAACAAAAGGAAAAAAATTACTAACCCTACCCATATTTTTTGACGAAAGAAAGAATATTTAATTGCAATTGCTCCTATGGTAATGGGTATAATGCCAAAGATTCACAAATAAAACTACAACCAATAAATGAAGGGAAAAAATATTACCAATGCTAACCATATTTTTTGATGAAAGAAAGAAGATTTAAATGCAATTTCTCCATCCATACAAAACCATAATCTCTCTGAAGTCTCCAAAATGGGTATAATACCAAAGATACAAACATATAACAAGGAAAAATAAGCAGAGAGTGAAAGATATGAACAATAAATTAATCATTTATGCAAAATACCCATGTAAAACAACTTATAGATTCTAGAGCACAATAGTTATAAAACCCTCAAAGGGTATGTGCAGGATCATGATGGGCCAAAAAGTGGCGATATGATGGGTGTGTGTAGGGTATGTGGCTGACAACTTCTTTTTTACCCAAAATTGATGAAATGAAAAGGGTTTGTAAAGGAGATTCTTAGCTTTCCACCAATATAAATTATGCTTTAATTTGAATTTCATAAATAATTATTATTCATTTTCTATTTGAATTATGACTAAATTGCTGATTGATAGGTTGATTGAATAACATCTATAGCTTTCAAAAGGTATAACATTTTTTGAATTTGAAACATGTGTCACATTCTATGCTTTGCATACTACAGGATTAGAAAAAAAAAATTCATAAATTTTTGACCAAGTTAAGGTGGTCAGACATATGATTGTTTATATTTTTTAAAAGTTTTAGTAAAAAAATCATAATTAATTATTTACTTGGAAAAAAATTACAAAATATATGCATCACATCAGGACATGAGTCCTCTACTTATATCTAAAATATTATAAAAAATAATTATTATTTTATTGTGGTTAGGGTGGTTAGACAAACACCTTACTTCTTTATTTTTTCCCCGAATTAAGTACTCATCGTGATTGAAATTTCAAATTTTCACCAAATAGATTTTTTTAAAAAAAAACCTAGAAGTTAAGAAACTACATTCAATTTGCATATTTGTTTTTACATATTTTTGAAATAATATAGATAACTTATTGAAATTTTTACGTCAAGTTGCCTAACTCTAATTTTTCTTATTTTTTTGCCACTTAAGAGCCTTTTTTTTCCATGATGATCCTACACATACCCCAAATCTACTATAAAACAGATTTGAAGGTAATGAGTTTTACAATAGTTTGCTATTAAACCAACACCACTATGGATCTTTCGACAATGCAACTTAAACAATATATTTTGTCACACATTTCAGAGCACGTTAGTGTTAAAACCCTCAAACCTGCTATCAAATGGAGATGAAGGAAATGTTTTTTTCAATACTCTTCTATTGAACCAACACCACAGTGGCTCATTCAACAATGCAACCAAAAACAATATACTTTCCCACATTGCAACATTTAATATTGCATTTACTTCCTCCACCGCCATTGTATAAGAATGCCAAGATGCATTAAACCTCACTCGAGCAAACACTTACTATTCTACTTCTGCATATTGAGGCAACCAACTCCACCATTTTTGACCCATGTAATTAGAGAAATCCAAGTCGTAATAATAATCCCCAAGAAACTCACCCTTGGCCTAAAAATTCGCAGTGATGAGAAATTTTATTAATGACTAGATTGATGAAAATTTGGGTAGAAATTTCAAAAAAATAGCCTATCAGCTAATAAACACATTATATTAAATGTGTGCTTATATATATATATACCTCTATGTACATGTATGTGTAGGGTGATCCCACAAAGCCGGTTTACAATTTTTGGGAGATTCTATTTTTTGTTGAAATCACAAATTTTTAGAAAATATAATGATTTAAGCCTTAAAAAGTTTCATTTAAATCATTCCATTTGAAGAGGTTTGATCAAACTACCTTAGATCAAACCCCTTGGATAGAACCCTACTAGTTTAAACCATACCTATAATGGAGTCTCCTTTACACCTATCAAAATGTTGATAAAAACCCACTTTTGATTTACCTTTTTGGGGAATCAAATGAATTAATTTAAAATTTATTTTTTACAAGTATATAGCCCTTATTATAAGCTTTCCAAAAAGTATAATTTTAAATAAATTAAATTTTATTACTATATTTATTTTTTATATCTTGTGAATGTAGGTTTTTCACCAAAAATCAAGCTTTTTGTTTTGTACATGTGGAAAAATAGAAGATTATCAATTTTTTTTTTGAAAAATATGAGTGCACTATACATTGAAGTCCTTGATCAAACAAAAAAAAAAGAATTTTCATATATATAAATTTTTTTATCTGTTATACAATCTGCCTATTTTTGAATTGTAATTGTTTTGACTTCAAAATTTGATTAAGGAAAAAATATTGAATAAAACGCCATGAAACCAATTGGAAGCACTAGATATCATAGTTACAAATCTAAATGTAAAAAAAAAATAAAAAAAAATTATCCTTCATGGAAAAAAAGTTTTGTTATACAGTGAGCATCACTCAAAAATGGTGTTTACTGAAAAAACTAGTTTTCAAAAGAGATGGGGAAAGAAGTGCAATATGGTTCCAATTTTTTTGAAAAAATATATTTAGAATCTACAAAAAAAATTTCACAAATCACTAGTTTGCATCATCTTCAAATTCCTCACAGTTTAGCTACTATAGGTACCCGAAAGTAAAGATTTAGTTAGAAAAAATTAGTTTCGTGTCTAGTTTGACAAACAATTGTAAATCAATATTGTAGGATCACCCTATAGGTATATCTATATTGATGCATTCGTACGAGTGTGTCCATATTCCAACGTTTACATGTATTGATATACATTTACATATGGATACATGTATATACTATACACACACACACATATATATATGTTCACATTTGATTCACACATACTCATTCACAATTACCATCATGTTGATGAGTGTTTACATGTGGCACACTATACATATGCATATGCATGTCATTAAATCCCATTGACATAAATGATCATATATACACATACTTCAATGTACATCCAACTTGTCAATATAATCATAATTGTCAAAGAAAGATCTCAAAAGTTTAAATAGATAAATATCACCAATAATGCATGAAATAGTAAACAAGACTCTCAAATGTAGACATATTAGCTAAGGACGACTTACTTACTACCCATGAACTGACTCAATTCAATCATTCTAATGTGGTATGTGTAAATGATCAAATAGTTAACTTTTACTAGTGTCTTAACAAAGATCTTCTCTTGAGTGATACTTCCCCTCTGCCCGAAGGAATGGAAACGTACCTCCATCCACTAACACATGCACATGGTAGTCAGTTGTTCACAACATATGCAATACATATAAGCATCTCAAAAGTTAGAATTATAATAATTCAATAACCATCTATTCACATATATGTAGTATTTCCCCATGAAATAACATCAATTGAGATAACATCGAATGAGATAACATTCACATTGATAACATGATATGAGCACAATTTATTCATCTCTAGAATTTACATTACATTCACATTTTACCCTACAAAGTAATAGTAAATAGTAATTACACAATTGGGGTGTAACACAACTAGAAATATAAAAAATATGAAGGATGCTAGAAAAAAACTACAAGTAAAGATCAATTGATGAGACAACAAATGAGAAACATAAGATGACTAATGAGGTGGGAAATACAACTAATACTAAACAAGTTGGTACTAGTTATTAGGTAATGGATGTCAAACACTATTTCTATGACTATACCAATTTCTACTCCTTTGCTAGCATAATAAACAATTAAATCTTGATTGATGTTTTCATTTAGTTGAAAGCTCAAGTGCCAATTAGATAATTTCTATCTATCCCCAAATATAGAGAAATCAAGTATTACTATATCTCATTTCCCATAATAATTTTAATTATCCAAATGAATCAACTAATTTTCCTAAAGGTGTAGATGAAGTAGGTACATAAGAGGCACTTGAGATATACTTTGGTACCATGTCATTAAATATAATATAGGTAATTTACAAATTCTAAATATATTTGTTGATAAATAGCTAGCTAATAAATAACTATATTTTATATTTGAGGGCATCCATCAATCAAATGTCATTAGAAGTCAAGAGAAACATAGGTTTACTAGTCTCAAAATCATATGGATTTTTCTTCCTATGAATCTTTGGAAGTAAATGCTTTTGGAATAGTTGATAATTTTGAAATGCAACTTGTTGCATACGATATAAAAATAAATCAATGGACATTATAATTGTTGATTATTTAGCTAGGTAGGGTATGTTGTTTCCCTAAAAATGGTTTTTTTTAATTTTTGGAAGCATTTAGATGTATTTATCCAATGCTACTAGATCATTGCACGTGGAAGACATCTAACTACATAGTGAAATCAAAACTATTCACATTGTGGAGAATCTAAATAAAGTAAATAATAAGATTCACTACTTTTAATTGTAACCTATTTATTTTGTTAGATTTTATGATAATAAATTTGAGAAAAAAAATGATCCTAATTTGTTCCCCCCATAAATCTCCAAGATATGATGATATTTGGAACATGCATTTTTATGGTGAATTTTCAAGAGAGGGTAACAATGCAAGTGTTGTATCAGTATCCCTAAAGGGGGGAAATTATAAGTTCACTTTTAGGAAAAACGTTGAATTCACCAACAACGTGACTAAATATGAAGCTCTATTACTTGGCTTAAATGTAGATTCCAAATAAGGGATCAAATGCATTAGAGAGCATGGATATTTAGAAATTACAGTGTCTCAAGTTAGAGGAATGTATATTGCAATCGAAAAACTATTAAGAATGTATGAGATACCATTGAGGTGTTTGATTCATTAAAAAACAAGTGGGTTAAAGGATATAATAATGCAATAAATGATGTCGTTACTATATTAGGTTCAAGATTTGATACATGCTTTACTAATCCTCAATGTAGGTATGGTGTAGAAATTACTACTACACCTAGTATTACATAAAATATTTATAATTGGTAGGTTTTAAATGATGAAAAAAAAGATCCATGTATTCATACGAAAATCAATTCCATTTAGATGAAACTAAAATTCATAAATCCAAAATCTATTTTTTTCAAAAAAATAAATGGGGTATGTTAATCATGTATAAATTGGTCACTAAGCTACTTGAGAAAATGATGATAATAATCTAGCATATGAGCATTCAAAAAAATAATTTAATGTCCAGAGTGAAATGGTGTCAAATACTTTTATAAGGGTGAATTCTACATGCCCATGCCAATTCTTATTTATTTCTACATGCATCGTTTCAAGGATTATATCAATACAATTACATAGCAGCATTTGGCACATGATTGTGCTAAATTTATTTTATCTTGTCCAAATCCTTAATATTCCCCCATTTTATCCCTTTATCAAACATTTTAAAAAATTCAACCTTAACCTTGCTCTATTTAGACTCACCTCAATATATTTTCTATGTCACTAGGAAAAACATCTAAAATTCTCTTCTTTGCCTCAATATCTATATTTTCACACCATTATCATTCTAATTTATAGGGATAATCTTTTATATCATTGATTGAACCAAGAAATAAAATTTCTAAATTTAATTTAATTGATTATTTTCCTTTTCCTCTAGCCATTAGGAGATCATTTAGTAATTTTGTTCATTCTTTGTATTTGAAAAATATTTGATCTCCTCAAAGCATAGAAAATCTTAGCACTTCAAGAAGCATTACAAAGAATACTAGTTGTATTAGAATTCTTATATGAGACACTACATTTCTTGCTTATTGTTTGATAATACCCTTTTAAGGCCATAAAAAATAGTAATTAAAGAAATTGACTCAAGAGGACTTAATTCTTGCAACCCAACAATCTCTCCAATGCATTTTTAAATATCGTTAATCATTATTGCTAGTAAAAATGGTTATAATGAATTATACTAAAGATGTTTGCTTTGCACTATATAAAGATTGTACATTAGAGATTAAATCCATGTAATGTAATATTGACTCAAAGTTAAAAATCAATTTCTAAAAAAATGTATTTTACATATTATTATCATTTAAAAAAAAGAAAAAGAAAATCAAATTCTACACAACATAAACATATTTATTTTCAGTATTATTCAATAAAATAAACTTCTTATTCTTTAATCTAATTTCCTAAAAATAATTTTAATTCACAAACTTTTATAATTTCTGTCATTTATCAATCTAAATTAATTCATAGATAAATGCATGCATTCATTTAATTAACGTAAATTAACTCAGAGATAAATTAACTCAGAGATAAAGTTATTTTTCAAGGAATAAAAAATGTGAAAGGGATGGATAATGGGTAGGTTCTCAAATGTAAGTACCTAAATACAACTAATTTGTGTTTCACATGTCTACGTGTCTCATTAGTTAATAAAGATGTGAGTTGGATTGAAACAATAAGATTAGTTGTAGTTATTATAGTAGAGTTCCAAATGGGAAGGATTAAATTCACATATACAATAATGATTTAGGGAGATTTGTTTGTGTTAGTCGCGTTCCCTTTCACAGTCAGTAATTATGCATCTTTGGAAAATAATAATAAACGGTGGAAGAGGATAATACCAGTTTCCAAATGGTTTTCAATGCCAAAAAAATTGGGCATTAATTTACAGAGGAGAAATTCATCATTAATAATTTATCATAGAAAAATTCATCTTCGTGACAAATTCATCTCAAATAAAATTTTATCGTCATGGAAAATTAAATTTTTATATATTAAAAAATATTAATGCGATTAAATTTTCACGGCTGTGAATTACTGGTGGTAAATTTTATTTCTGATGAATTTGTCATGATGGTGGATTTTCTGACTGTAAATTGTTGACCGAGAATTGCTGACGATAAATTTTCCATATGCCTCAATAGCTTTTAGTTAACCAATTTATAAAAAATTGTATATTGTCAATATCTTCTAGAACCAGTAAACCTAACAAAATAGTTCATCGCCAACTCTCTTTCTCACTTGAAACGTTTTTCCATGTAATAAAAAAGACAAGTTAATCTTGAGCAGGTAAGATCCATTTTTCTCTAGGTTTGAAGAGCGTGCAGAAAAAAACCTATAAATAGGAAATGCCAGGCTTGAGCTTCTCAAAGCTGGTTGTTTATGTTTGAATTGTTTTGAATGAGAAATGGCATCTCGTACGAAGATAATATGTTATATTCTGTTGGGCATTATATTTTTGTCGATCCTACTTGAGACTGCGGTGGTGAGAGGTGGAGGTGGAGGTGATGGTGGAAGGGGCGGGGCCGGGGGAGGTGGTGGTGGAAGGGGCGGAGGAGGCGGGTGCCGAGGAGGCGGAGGCGGAGGGCGAGGGGGAGGGGGAGGCGGTGGTGGTGGATGCCGTGATTGTGCCTACGGGCCTGGTAATAGAGGAGCTTGAGTTGAATATAGACATTGAACATGAATAATTCCAATATATTATTTAGAAGGAATTATATAATAGAGTGCTTTCAGCCATTGTTGCTCTGTCAAGTGGCTATTTGGATTCAATAAAAATTCACCTATTTGGATTCAATAAAAATTCACCAGTAAATTTCAATTGTTGAATATGTAGTAGACATAAGAATTTTAGTTGGGTGCGGTAATTATTTTGATTATGTTTGATCGTTATAATAGTTTATTTCAATAATAATGATATAATTTAATTAGACTAATGTGTAGTAGTTCATCATCTTTAAGAATTATTTTTATTTTTATTTATTCTATTGATTTTAGAAATTTAGTAAATCACATTATTTATGTGTAGGAGGCATTACTACTGGTTCATGTAACTGAGGAGCAGTTGGATATAGACAAAGTACATAAATAATTCCGATATATTATCAAGAAGAATTATATAATAAAGTTGCTTTTAGGCATTGTTGCTTAGTTAAGTGGTTATTTGGATTCAATAAAAATGAACTACAAATGTTCAATTATTGGATATGTACTAAGATAAGAACTTTTAGTTGGGTATGAAAATTATTTCAACTATGTTTTATTGTTATAATAGTTTATTTTCATAATAATGATATAATTTGATTAAGATTAATATGTAGAAGTTTGTCATTTGTAACTTTCATTAATTATATTTTTAAAGAATTTATCAAATTACATAATTGAATTATTATTTAAATTTAATTATCTAATTTATAGTTTAAAAAGATTGAATGCAATTTATTTTATAATTAAAGTATAAGTGGGGCATAGAATAGCATGTAGGTTAAGAATAGCCTATTTAAATAACACAGTAGGGTAATAAATATATTTTTATTTCTTTATTGTAGTGTTTTCATGATTATATGAATATATAGAGCTTACATTTTAAATTGTGTTTTAATTATGACTCAATTCAAATTAAATTTGACGTAAAATAGCCACGTCCTTCATATAGGAAATCTTCCTTTCCAAAAATGAAAATATAAATAAGAATAAAGGAAAAGAAAAAAAATAAAAGGAATTATCCTTCATAAATTATGTTGGGCCTTATATTTTTGTCCATCATAGTATAGGGAGGAGGGGTTGGGGGTGAGGTAGGGGAGGGCGGTGGGGATGGGGGCGTGGAGGGGAGGCATGGGTGGTGGTGGTGGGGGTGCAGGTATCCATGGCTACAAGCAAGATAACTGAGGAGCTCTAGTTGGATATGGACAAATAACATTAATTATTCCAATATACTATTATGAGGGAATTATATAATAAAGATACTTTTAGTCATTCTTACTCTATCAAGAAGCTATTTGGATCAATAAAAGCAACTAATGTTCAATTAAATATGTACTAGAGATATAAACTTTAGAGGGTGTTTACTTATTTTGATTATGTCTTCGTTAATTATTTTTGTGGTCTATTAAGGGACTAATTCTCCCATGGGAGAATGGGTATTACTTAGGGCTTTCTAAATCATTTTATGTTGGATCTTTGCTACTGTTTGACATAAGCCCCATTGTTGGAAAGTCAAAAATAAATTTTGCAACCTAGATTTCATGGCTTGATAATAATGATGGCAACTTGTGCAATAATGCAAAATTGCTCCTTCAAGATATCTTCAATCCTTCTTCAACCTGTAATTTAAACATATAGAAAAAGGAAAACAAATTTTTTTGTATAGGGGTTTTCCTTAGTGAAACCCCAATTGGTAATTAAACATTGATATAAATATAACAAAAAAGGGAAGGAAATAATGAATGAGCAATGCTTTCTACAACTCACCACCCCTCAATGGCTTCCCTTAGAGGATTGAAGTCAAACTTATCTCTCTAAAGGAACTTCATATATCTTTTCTTGATTGATTTGGATACTTGAAATGCTTGATTTGTTTAGGATCAACAATCCATATTAGCCTTCACAAGATAACACTAACACACATAAAATTGGACATGATGTTAGGATCTTGATTGCTGCTAAAAATGGTAGATAATGATTTTTTTTTGCTGAAAGGAATAAAGATAATATATATTAATATATAATAATAAATTACAGAAAGGATTTCCTATGGTTCTTGATAATCAAGTCTGATACCATGCCAATTTTCTACAAACAAAATTACAAAAGCCCCCTTAGATTTTCTATACTTCCACTGATTGAAAATATTTTCTATAATCCCATATATATTATATACTAAAAGCAACTATGTGAAATAAACTACCCCTAACTTAGAGACACTACATTTATATACATAAGTTGTTTCTGAAGCAACCCTTTACAAAGTAAAAACTCACTTATTCTTCCATTTTCTCAATTTCATTTTCTACTTGATTCTCTTCATTCTCTTGACTTTGGCCCTTGATTCATTTGTTTGCAAATGAATGTTAAGTTTAGGGACCTCTTAATTAAGTAGAGGAGTAGAAGAACTTCCACGATCTGTAGAACTCTTCAAAGAAGCCACTTGAAATACGTATGTATGCAGAAAAAACTAAGGAGCAGGCATAATAACTGGTTTTGCATGAACATACTCAAGCATATTGAGTATTGCATTGGTTTTTCTCCTAATAACTTCTACCAAATCCCCACCAACTACCACCCTATGTCTTTCCAGTGCTAACTACAAATAGCGTCAACTCTGCATTTCTAATGTATTCTTAATGTTGTCAAGTACAAAAACATATGCATTCCCATTGAGAAGAAAATGACTGGGGAAGAGTTTTCCCACTCTTCCCTAGCCTTTCCAAAAGTCATAAGCTTGCACACCTTTATACAATTTATTATCTTCTAGAAAAACCTCCTTTACCACTTTGGTAGCAATTAATTGAAGCTCAGGTAAAGACTGAAGCAGATCATAAGCATTAGATAAAAACATGGAGACCAATTAAGAGGGAACGATGGCTTGTTGAGCCTGGGTATAAAGAATCTCTTCTCCAATGATTCTTATGACACTGTTTCTATACTAATAACAATGAGATTTAAATACTTGCACAAATTTAGAGTCCCCAATTGTATAAGAGAAAGGTAATTCCTAGTCAGCAATCAAAATAGAGACTTGATGATTGTGGGGAAAATAATCCATTGTTCTTTTACTACAAGTTTTGCAGAACTTGATTTCCCCTTCTTCTTCTGATGAAGACTGAATTTGCATTCCCAATACCTTGAAATCTATCAACTAATGTGGTTAAAAGTGTGGTGAAATGTAAATAAAAATTGAGGAAGATATAGAGCCCTTCTCATGCTTGAAGACAGATGAGACCATCTAGCTGATATCATCATGAATTTAGTGACGTATGCCACTAAATCTAGAAAGTGAACATCTATCGCTAAGAGTATCAAGTTCATCATTAGAAATGGTGTTATGTACTAGCGATCACCTTCAAAAAATCCAACAAGGGTTAGCAAATAAATGAGATCGTCTTCACTCGATTGAGATAGTCCTTTCCTAATTTGCTTCTAATATGAAATTTTGTTGTTCACATGAGCCATGAGCCTCCTAGTACCAATGCACTTTGAATGAAGTGACATTTCTATTAGCTCATCTTGTAAACAATCTTTGAAAACACCTTAAAAGATTCTCTTAATTCTAAGTAAATAAGATAACACTGCCACTTCAATTATCGACAAGTTATACTTACTAACTCCTTTCTAAGTTTAAATTTGTGCAGATAAAGGCCAAAAATTGTATTATGAGAATTATCCCTTGCTTTAGAGTAATAATCATTCCTTAGAATGAGGTTGTACTTTGTCAGATGTCATGAAAACAAACCCTTTGTAAAATTTCCCATGCCAAAAATGCTTTGTCTGTAACACTTTTAACTCCCAGACAGTTAAGGTTGCTGAAATGAAATTATAAAATACATTATCTGTCAATTATATCTCCTAAATCTAGAAAATATTGAATATTATTATCATTTTCCATGGTGAGAACTTCCTTCTTATCACACCCCATATTAGCTAAGCAATCTGCAAGAATATTACCCTCCTAATACATATGTGAGATCTGATATACTTCAAATTCATCCAAGAGTTTCCAAGAATTTTGTAAAACATATTTCATATGCTAGTTAAAACATTCTCTTTCTTTCCATGAATTCACCACTATCAAAGAGTCAACTTCTATATGGATTGCATTAATTAGAAGTTGTCTTGCAAGATGCTGACCATAAATGAGATCCATCAATTCTACCATATTGTTTGTTCTTGGAGGTAAACTTATTGATCGGGCTACCTTTACTACTCCCCTTGCATCCTTGATACAAACACCTGCCCTTGAAGAACCTATATTTCCCATAGAATCACCAACAAAACTTAGCTTATAGAAACCTTCCATTAGTAGAGACCATTTAATATTTCTCCTATCCACTTCTGCCTTATAAGGTTGCTTTAGACTACCTTTAAAAGGAAACTTTATACCCTGCCAACACTTTAGAATATTGTTATCCCAAGATGAAAATACCGAGACTATTTTCGTTATCTTGAACCCAAGCATTTTTTGTGATTATCTTTTTAATAATTGCTTGAATAGAGTCAATGGAAGTAGTGGTTTTTCTAAAAATATGTTTTTCCTCTCCCACCAAATAGACCATATCACTAATGTTGGGATGACTTTCCAAATGCATGAAAAAATGAAGACTTGAATAGCACAGGCCAAGAAGAGAAAAGGTCCCATATTGAGTTTGGAAGAGGAGTATAAAATTCCATATTCTGCAAAACAAATACCCAGCAAGATTGAGTGAATGAGAATTTTAAGAATAAAGTATCAAAATCTTCAATAGTTTCATTGCATAAGACACAACTAAAAGGTTTTTGCAATTCCTAGTCTAACTAGTCAACCACTTGTGAGAACTCTCTTTTTCAACACTAACCATGCAAAGTTGCCCACTTTGGGAAGGACCACACTGTTCTAGCAAAATGAAAAATCCCTTTGGGATTGAATTAACTCCACCTATTAATAATTTCCTTATAACCATATTTTATTGACTAACAACCATTCTTAGCTAGGGCTCATATTATACGATCAACTTTTCATGACAAAAAACTAGTGTACTTCCCAATACCTGAAGCATAAGATCCTTTTATTCCTTTGATATTTGCATGCAAGAAAAATCCTTCCAACACACCCTTCCTAATGAGGCTTCAATTGAATTGACATAATCTATTAATCTTGTTCCCCAAGCCTAAGACAAGACTGGGATAGCTGATTACATATCTTGACATTCTCTCAATGGAGGGTGGCCATTCCAGGAATCTTCCCAAAATTTGACTTCATCTCCTCTATTTACTTCTAAGGAAATAAATGATGTAACCACTTTCATGCATGAAATCATAAAGTTCCACATGGCATACCCTTTAAGAGGATTCAACACTGTGAATATTCTAGCTAGATTTTGACTTTCTAGATATTTTTCCCTCATCAAGAAACACCATTTTGATTCTAGCTTGGTATACATTTTCCAAATAAGTTTCTCTCCAAAGGGAAAGTTACACTTAGAAATATCCCATAGACCCACTCCAATTTTGATTTTTTTAAATGACATATAATCCAAAGAAACTAAAGGTATTTTCTTTGCTTCATTCATATTACCCTTCCAAAGGAAACTCCTTAAAATATTCTAAATTATTTCTACTACTAATTTAGGGCCCTCAATACTAAAATAAAATAGTTAGTAATTGTATCTAAAGGATTGATTTTAATAACTAGAACATGCCCTAAAAAGATCATAACAGTCTTCCAAACACACTTTTGTTTAATTCTTTCAATACTTTGCCCAATATGATGGTTTATTAGCCTCCATAAAAAAAGAAATGCCCAGATATTTACAAGGTAGTTCTGCCACTTGGAAACCCAACAGTGTAACAATATTACTTTTAAGGGTAGCTTTAGCATTGAATACATAATTTTTTGATTTTTGAGAATTTATTCTCTAGCTTGATGCCAATGAATACTTATCCAAAACCTCTTTTATTTACTTAGCTTCTAAAATATTTGCTTTCCCATACAATAAAGTATCATCTACAAATAAATTATGTGTAACTGATACATTAGTATTAGGAATTAGAATTCCCTGCCACAATCCTTGAGTATGTTTCACATTTATAGCTCTGCTCAAGGCCTCCACCATGAATATAAAAAAATGGGTGACAAAGGGTCACCTTGTCTCACTCGTTACATTGCTCTACAAAATCCCAAGGGAGAACCATTAATTATAACTAAGAAATGGGTGCCTAATAGAAAAGATAATATCTACTTGCACCATTTATTAGAAAAGCCAAACTTAGCCAACACTTTGAGAAGGGATTCCAAGTCCACCCTTTCATAGGATTTCATCATGTCCAATTTTAGAATGAAAGATGACATTTTATTTTATTTAATAGAATGAAGCACCTCATGTGCCATGAATGCCCCTTCTACAGTTTCTCTCCCTAGAACAAAACCTCCATGGGTGTTGCCACAATAGTGGTTTACACTTTCTGGGAGATCCTAATTTTTGCTAAAATTGTGTATTTTTAGAAAATATAATTATTTAAGCCTTGAAA
>VDFB02361170.1:0-41808 GCA_007258455.2 Sequoia sempervirens | reverse complement strand
TAAAACTTTTGCATCCAATCCTGAGTAGATGCATCGAACCTGGACACTTTATGATGTTGAAAAATAGAACTTGGAAAAATTGACTAAGGCATTGAGCCTTGGGCACCAATCTCCTCCTGGGGCGCTTTTCCTCTACAAACTTAGCCATTTTTTTTACCATTTTCAATTTTTTCCTTGAGTTTTAACCCCAGTTTGATCCTGATTTCTAGGTACTCGGTGAATCCTGTGAGCTAGCAGAATGATCCATTGAGGAGCTTGATCAAATCTGGTGAAGTTTGTTTGGAGGTAACTTTTCATAAAAACTTCATCTGACCCCTCAAAATGTTGGGCGCCCCTGGCTACTTGGGGCACCCAAGCTTACCAATGTTGGCCACTTTTATGTTCTTCAAGTTTTGCTTGCTTTCCTTGATCTTCTGATGATTTTGCAATTCTAAATGATTCGGGAGTCTAACAAACTGTTGGCTAGGCTCATGGGATTGCCTGATGAATTCTGAAGGGGGTTCTTTGTAGGTTGCATCCTCTAAAAATTGAATTTGGGGCCTCAAAAGCTTGGGCGCTCCTGGCTACCTAGGGCGCCCAACTCTTCTAGAGTTAGTTTATTTTTTGAGATTTCACTTTGCTTTTGACTTCTGACATTTTCATGGTTTTACCCCTCCAATCAGTTAGGGATATCTGATGCTTGTCAACTCCGATGGACTTGCTAACAGTTGCGTTGGAAAGCCTGGTCAAGGCTGGAGAAGACATGTTGGAGACTGAAACTGCAAATTCATCCATTTGATGCCCCAAAAGCTTGGGTGGCTATCTCCTTTAGGGGCGCCCAAGTTCTCCAACCTTAGCCATTTTTTACTCTTTTTCACCTTGAAGCTTGAGACCTCATGTTATGCCTTTTCTTCATTCTGAGTTTGCCAGGAGCTGACGAGTCCAATGATCATGCCCATATATTCACTGCAAAGTTGGCATAATTCTTAAGAGATTGAGCATATTTGCAAACCCTAATTGTTGGATTTGGGCCTCCAAAACCCTAGGCGCATATCTTCTCTTAGGGTGCCCAAGTTCTCTAGACTAAGAATATTTTCTAATGATTTCATGATTTGCATCCTGCGTCTTGGTTGAGACCTCTCTGTTTCATCTTGAATTCTAGATGACTGATTGATCAGATGACCTTGTTGATGGATTCACTACAGACCTGAGAAGATTTTGAGCAACATTGTTCGGGAGCACAAACCCTAATTCTAGCATCTGATCTCCTGAAATGCTGGGCGCCTATCTCCTTCTAGGGCGCCCATATCTGGCAAACTTAGTTTTTATTTTGTAATTTTCAACTTTCTCCTTTGTTCAACGTGCTTGTCTTTGCCTTGACTACTTGAGATGAAAAATTTTCTAAGGCATGAGCATCCAGGCGCCTAGGCTGAGCTGGGGCGCATGAAGTTTCCAGAGTTAGCCAAAATTTTGCAATTTTCATGATTCTTCGACTTTCATTCTCTGTTCTTCGTCCCTCAATCATTTGTTGCAATTTCTTGATCTGAGCAATGCCTAAGACTCTGAATCTAACACCTGGCAGTTGCCCGACCTCCATTAATGGTCTTGGAGCCCCTAAAACAGCGTCTGAAAAAGTAGAATAGACCCACTAGGGCAAAACTGATCTTTTGATGATTCTGACTGGACTAGCTTTGATGAGAAAGTATTTTCGACTAATCAAAATCAGTTTGAATCCTAGAAGTTGAACTTTCTATTTTTAGAAATTTTCTATTTTTAGAAAATTTTGCCAACATCCATTTCAAAAAAACCCAAAAAAGTTCTATTTTTAGAAAGTTCCTAAAAATAAAAATTTTCCTAAAATTTAGGGCCGAAAAAATTGAAACCTGGGTTTTGTAGACAAGGTCGCTCTGAGCAAACCCAGATCATCAAATTTTGCAAATTTCAAGTTTTTAGCCCTCATGCAAGACATGCAAACTCCCAATTTTGACCTTTTTTGACAATTTTAACAAGACTTTTGACCATTTCATCAAAATGCCTGTGTAGGAAAAACTTTAATTTGGGGTACAACAGTAACTTCACTCAAGATTTATGAACCCAAAAAAGACTGCAATTATTAAGAAATATTGAGTGGAGAAAAAGAAGTGTGTACAATGAGAAGAGAGAAAGAGATGAGAGATCAACAAAGATAGAGGGAGGAAGAGAGTGAAATACGACAACAAAAAGAGTGACAAAGAAAAAGCAAGAGAGAGAGAGAGAGAGAGATGGGGGGAATAGAAAAGTAGATTTCCTATAAGTTAATGCAATAGTGTTATATGTAAAATAAAAAATATTTTTATTAATTATATCTATTTACATTTATATTTAATAACATAATATATAATAATAAATATAACCTAACTTTAGATTTTATAGATAAAATAAATCTATATTTAAATAACAAATATAAAAAAACATTAAACATAATATATTTAATATAAATATACAAATGTAAATTATAATATGATTTTAGAAATAAATTTAATAATTGTATTTTGATAGGTAAGTTGTGGGGTTAGGGCTCACACCTGATATAAAAACAAATAAAATAAGGTTAACAACTTCAAATCCATGAGTAGGGAGCACAAAAGACGGTGACTTAACTTAGAGGAAAAAGAAGGTGCAAAGAACTCAAAAGGGGGCTAGGATAACAAAAATAAGAACCTAGAGAAAGAGATCTAGCAAAAACACAAAGGGGCTAGAGACTATTCATAATCGAGAACCTCCCAAGACATCATGTTTGTTTGGCTAAGCCCTTCCTCCTACTTATGGTAAAGGTCGTCCATTGTCCCCTAAGTTCCATCATCAGTAGTATCTTGTCCTTCTATCTGTAGTTTATCTACTCTAGATTTTTGACCTTTCTTTTTCCTTGGAGTTCTAATGTTCATGTTTAAGATGCCACTTATTGTTTGGGCAATGGAGCACTTCTTTAGAGAGACTACCACATCATCATGGTCAATGAAATTTAGAATCTCCTTAAATGAGAAGGTGCCCTTTGTATTAGAATAATCACCCTCTTGCTCGACAAGTTGATTAATTTCAAGAAAATCTTATTTGGGAGGGTTCTCAGAAAGGGGTGGCTCCATAGAGATTGTTGCATCCGCTACAATCATATATTTTGAACTTATTTCCTTTTGGGGTTTCATGAACTTACCCTAATTACACCAGATGAAATCTGCATTTGGAGAGCCAAGCATCTTGATCCATTTTTTGAGACTAATATTTCCTGATCTAGGCAACCTAGTTGAGTAACTTGCAAACTTATGTCACATCACATTGCATTGGAAGCGTTTAAATGGAAAGCATTCATAGTTTAGGAATTGAGTCCATGTGCCAAAGGAGGAATGAATTCTAACATAATGCTGCATAGACTTTGAAAAACCAACCATGGTAAAAACCCTTGAGTATTTGCTTAACTAATCTATCGAATTGGCTTAATGATTGATTCCAGTAAGCCCCTAGTTACTCATGTAAGGTAGAGCAAAACCAAGCTTTGATACTCGTGGGAATCGGCTATTGAGCCATCATATCCCTTGCAACCCCTTCTCTCCCAACCCTGGTGGAAAAGACAATTCAAACTGATTCACAAGGTTCAATATCCGGCTTAATACTGTATCCCAATTAACAAAGGATCCCACCTAATCAATCATATACTGCAACATCATAAATGAAAATTATCTTACAAGACGTGGTCTTGCTATAACATAGCAACGCATGTTATAGATAACTGCTAACCAATTTGTTCTTCCATGAATATTTGGTTATAGGTTATTCCTGCAAATCTAAACTATGTGATCTGCTAGAGTTAGGAACCACTTTTCTTCTATGGCTCTTTTGTGATGATCGATGTGCAATTAGTATTATCTATATTTTGCTGCTTATACCCTTTACTTAATATAGAATTACCTAGTCATAACATTAAGGTACATCCATAAGGAGGAAATGTTCCAAAATCAAAATTGCTGGATATAGAGCCATGGTCGTTCGCACAAAATGACATTCTCTTTCATTTCAATTGACAAGAAATGAATTTTCATTGGTAAGTTAGAAATGGCCATGGGAATTATCAAATGCACAAACCAACCATTATCATCATTTATTTTTCAACAACCTCGTTTACAGAAAGAGAAGATATGTTACATATTATAACAGAAAGGGGCCATGCCCAATTGACATCTTGTGTACACAAAGTTAAGAAGATAGGCTTTACATAATATACAACCCACTCTGTAAAATACAGAAAGGCAGATTTTGTACACATTCCCTTATAAATGCACAAAGCATATACCGGCAAGACTATAGTTTGAAGATCACGCCTGAAAATATATTTGATACTCTGGATCTGAATTCCATGTCATTGTGAGCCTTGAACCTACAAAGAGTGCAACCATTTTATTATAGGCCATCTGTACATCCAAAGATATGTTAAAAATCGCAATGCTTTCTGTTTGACAACAAAATAATTAACACATAGAATCATTTGGTATTTCGTAGTAATAATAATAAATTTCACCTTTACTTGCATTAAGACCAAATCGCAACTTTGATTATTTGCTTGTACTAAATAATGAATAATATAGACAAGCTGATGCAAGTTTTTTTCAAGGGATCACCAGAATGGACACCACCTGAAAATCACACAAAAACAATCATTAGCCAATTCTTTACTACGAGATTTTAGAATTGTGAATTTTCTTCCACTAAAGCAAAAGATAATCATTTCTGCAGCGAGATTATTCACAATTCACAAGAAGCATGAGGAAATGGAAAAATGACTTCAATGTGTCTATATACAATTCACATCATTTTGCTTTGCAATAAAAATTTACATCTCTTAGAACCATCTCAGATTTGATATGCTATTTTGTGGCTTTAATACAAAAATCATGCGCTTGTCAATTTTCCTTGAAGAGCTTTGAACATACATTGTATAAAGAAAAATTGGTGTTTGTCCAATGTAATTCACCTTGGCTTATAGCAGGTGTTGCAGAAAAAGATTCAGAATGGACCAGGTGGTTTTCCTATGTCCTTTTATAAACCAAAATGTCACCACATAAATGAAAAAGAATTTGCCATAATGGGGTCTCAAAATATCATTGATAATACAAATGAACATACCGTACACCTTGAGAATAGAGGCATCATGACCAACCAACCATAGAGTCCGAACTTCATCTTAAAGGTTGTCTTCTGGATGTTGGGATGCTGTACGCAGACTTGGTGATATCCATAAGCGAATTTAAGCTTCAAGAAATATTTTGACACATTGAAGCTGGTCCAAAAGGTTTTCAATTCTAAAAATGGGTGGAAATTGTTCCCAATAACTTTATTGGGGGCATGAAAATAGGACTAACAACCACTCATTATGCTCCTGCTTGAATGCCCATTCCCAGGTTCTTTCGATCAAGATTCTAGTAACAAACGATGCATAGATAATTATTTTTGACACTCCCACATATGTAGAAAATATGGGAATTTCTTTGAAAGAAAAGAATGATGAATTCAAAGGATTAATCAGATCCAACATATCAGATATAAAGAATGAGATTGGAAATCTCAAGACATTCAACACTAATAAGGAGAAGTTCAGGATTCTATGATCCATTTTTGCAGATCCACTTATCCAGGATGAGCAAATAAATTCTTCTATGATTAGGGGTGCTCTTGAAGAGATTTTGATGTTAGAAGCAAAAGTTAACACATTCATCATGTTGAGTGGAAAGCTGCTAGATGCTCAAGGGGACAATAATATGGCTAATACTGACATGATACATATGTTTATATTTACAAAATATCTTACGCATCTACTGTTCCAAGGATAAATATTGATGTCTTATCAACTCAGAAAGGAGTCAAGACACTATAGTCTATCGCATATATGGCAAGGTAGCAACAACGATTCAGGTGACTTTGGATACGTTCTTGGATTTGCTGAAGGGATGTCTGAATGCAGAACAAGTGTCATCTTGGTAATGACAGTAAGCCATGAATTGCAGTTGAAGAATAGCTAGAATTCTCATAAGAAGATTAATTAGCTAAAGAAATTCCTGAGTTCCTGTGTGCTCTTCACAAATTACTTTTCATTTGGTACCAAAGCCAAGTAGTCAAGTTGTGAGATGAGATCTCCCTAGTATTGTTAACCCTTTGTATGAGTAGAATCTTGTGCATAATTGAATCCATGGTCTTGTAGGAAAAGAATAAAGGCTTTTTCAAGGCTACAAGTATGCTTGAAACCTGAGTTGTTGCAAATCTAAGGTTTGATGGAGATTTGGTGAGGTTTTTGTTTGGACTATTTTGGTGAGGGTTTTGAAAATGTGATTTTGCTGATAACCTCTTGAGCAAAAATAGACCTCACCATTGAGTCCAAAAGAAACAAAAACCTATGGATCAATATTAGATATGATATATTTTGGAGTCATAAATCTTTTTGCCATTTTTGAGGTCATGAAGAAATCATTGATTGTTGACATTTGTACAGTTATATGCTGTGTTACCAGGTTCGCCCCTCCAGCGTTGGGTCCTGGTTCGGGTTCACGTCGGGTATGGGCCCTGGTCCGGTCCCTCTATGGGTTCGACCAGGGTCCATGTTTTTGAGGCCTGGTTCACCGATGAAGAACCTGGGGAGAACCCAAGTCGAACCCAAGGCGAATCAACAGATTTGGGCGCCCAAAAAGCTTCTTTTTTTTTTGCATTTTTTTAATAATTTCTCCAGTTTGACTTTGACCCACGCACAAGGGAACCCTAAAAGTGACCTCTAAAACACTTTAAACACCTAAACTACCTCATTTTTATTCATTTGTTTTGCAAACAAGCATTTTCATTCCAAGAGGCTGAGTTCTTATTTTTGCTTGTGGGATTGACAAAAGGAGTTGAAGATTGATCATTGAAGCTTCTACAAACGATTGCATTGCCATTCCTACAGATTTGCAAGTGTTCATTGGCTACCACATAAATTGTTGAAGGATATTTTTGCAAAGAGGTAAGTTTTTCTCACTTTTTTTTGAGTTTTTTCATCCATTTTTTTGTTTTACAAACCAGAAACTTTGTTTTGTTTCATTTTATGATTTATCTATGTTTTTCCTTTCCATTCTTCTATGAATGAATGCAAGATTCAAAAGAGCTAGGTTTTATAAATCAATATTTTGTTTTCATTCAAATTTTGAATGTGTTGTTTGCAAAAACAAATTGCCATAGGAATCACAATGTCAATGGGTTCTACCCCCGGCTCCGTAGCTAAACCAAACTCAAAGTTCAAAACAAATCCAAATTCTCCTCTATGGAAGTATGTTGAAATGATAAGACAAATTCCAGGTGGTGGCGGTTACGCTTGGAAATGCAGTGGGTATGAAGTTACATATTCTAGTTCATACCATAGGGTGAAAGCACATTTGTGTGGCATAAGTGGAAAAGGCATCACGGCTTGCCCTGGAAAAGAAGGTGAACCTATTCCACCTGAGACAGTTGCAAAATACATTATGGAACAAGACGCAGTAGATCAACGGGAAGCCCAAAAAGGAAATCACCCTTTGTTAAAAAAAAAATCAAAGGGAATGCAGCCCCCATCTAATCCCAATATTGTGGTAGAAGACCACCCATTTATTGCTACTCCGGATCCTCAAGCTCAAAGTGGACAACCAATTGCAAACAAGAGAACAAAGGGGCCTTTGGAACTTGCATTTCAAAATGAGAGTAGAGCCCTTGCCGACCAATGTGTAGCAAGATGCATATATGCCAATGGATTAACTTTTAATGTTGTTTGTTCTCCATATTGGAAAGAGATGTTGAGGACGGTTAATGAAGCTCCAAAAGGGTACAAGGGCCCGGGTTATGAGAAGGTGCGTGGCTCTTTATTGGAAAAGGAGGTTGAGTTGGTTGAAGATGCATTGAAGCCTATAAGAGATTCATGGGTTGAGATAGGTGTGTCCATTGTTTCGGATGGTTGGAAGGACTCAAGAAATCGGCCTTTGATCAATGTCATAGCGGTGTCCCCTAAAGGGGCAATGTTTTTGAAAGCGGTGGATTGTGAGGGGCAAGTAAAAGATGGACAATTTATTGCCAATATTCTCATTGCAGCCATTGAGCAAGTGGGAGCCCACAATGTTGTTCAAGTTGTAATGAACAATGCCAAAAATTGTAGAGCTACAGGGTTGTTGGTTGAGGAAAGATATTCACATATCTTTTGGATACCTTGTGCGGTCCATTCACTCAATCTTATGCTGCAAAAGATTGGGAATAAAATTGCATGGATCAACGAATTGTATGCTGAAGCTGAGGACATTCAGATGTTCGTCACCAACGACCACTTGTCTCAAGAGATCTTTAGATCATTTTCAAAATTGGAGCTATTGAAGGTAAGTGAAGTAATATTTACATTTGTCATTTTCTGATTTTCATAATTTGATTGTGCATTCTAATTTAAATTCTTCTTTAAAGTTTATTTTTAAATTTTAATTATTTTTTTTAATTTGCAATAGGTTGCAGAGACTCGCTTTGCCTCTAACACAATCGTCTTGAGACGACTTGTGAAAGTTAGAGATGCACTTTCTAGCATGGTGATTAGCAACAATTTGTCTATATGGAGGCAAAGCAGCACTGAAAGAGCAACAAAAATTAAGAGCATGATATTAAATGACTCATGGTGGGATCGTGTGGAGTATCTCCTTAGCTTCACTGAGCCCATTTTGAGTATGATTCGCTATACTGACATGGACAAGCCATGCATTGGAGAGATATATGATGGTATAGACTCAATGCTTGAGAAGATCAAGTGCACCATCAATGCAAGAGAGCAAGACCCTGAAGAGACTTTCTTCAAACAAGTGCAAACAATTGTTGAAGAAAGATGGAACAAAATGACAACTCCATTACACCTTCTTGCCTTTGCATTGACTCCAAAATACTACAGCAGTCAGATTCTTTCAATGCCAGGAAGGCTTCCTCCATATAGAGATTTAGAAGTGGCTGAAGGGTACAAGGCAGCATTTGTGAGACTCTTCCTTGATCAAGATTTGCGAAGTGTAGTCACGAATGAGTTCATTGATTTTGTGCACTCAAATGGTCTAGGTGTTGATGCTCTTCATGATAGGTTCTTAAAGGATGCTCATAGTTGGTGGTACTTCCATGGACAATACTTCCAACATTTGCAGCCCCTTGCAATCAAAGTTTTATCACAAGTAAGTTCAATTAATTTTCATATTTTAGTTTTAAAAGTTTCATAATTTCATTTATAATTTAATAATTTATAATTTTTTAATTGTTTACTTTGTCTTCATAGGTTGCTAGTTCATCCGCATCTAAGAGGAATTGGAGCACATACTCTTTCATCCACTCAGTAAAGCGCAATAAATTGCTCTCAAAAAGAGCGGAGGACTTAGTATATGTGCATTCCAACTTGCGTCTCCTTTCACACAAACAACGTGACTACAAGGAAGGGGAGACGAAGTTGTGGGATATAGTGCCAGAGGATACTGACTTGGATGCTTCCACTTCCCACCATAGTGCATATGAGGAGTCCGATATCCAACAGGAGCATGGGCACAATACTAGTGCTAGTGACAGTGCCATTGGCACTACTTGTGATTCATCTAGTCTTCCTACTTCATCTAGTGTCAATGTTGACATTGATATGGATGAATTTGATGATTAAAATTTAAAACTTTAAAAGTGTTGTAATATTGAACTTGAAGTTTGAACGATGAATATTTATCATGCATGCATGTTTCAAAAATTAAATGTTTTAACTTTTAACTTTTAAATGATATTCAAGTTTATGGTGGTTTTGTTGTTTATATGATGTTATGTGATGTTCTAAATCCTAATTCATGCTTCTAGGCTGCATATATATATATATTTTATTTTTCTACTAACGAACCAAACCTACCCCCCCCCCCCAAAACAATTTAGCCGAACCGGCAAACTGAACCCCCGAACCGGTAAATTACGTTATATGGAATCTATTAGGCCATATGAGTGTCAATTTGTAGATCTGTAGTAGATTACAATTGACAGATCTGCAAGGAATATTGCACAGATTGCGTCAAGTATGGAGTCATCAAAAAAATAATTAAAAATAATTGTTTATGAAGCCAACAAGGTACGGTGATGTTAGTGGTTGCAGAGCTGATGTCCACAAAGCAATGGGTTTATTGGCCATGGCCCTTGATCACGTGGCTCGGTAGATAGTCATACACAAACCACAAGGGTTAAATGCATACCTGCAGCCCCACCACCATAGGCAGCACATTAGGCCATTGAAGGTGATGCAGCCCAACCTTCCCCCCTTGCTATTTGATTGGCCTACCACCTCTACCAAGTGATGCCATATGTTTCTTTTGCTTGTCCACCACTACCACCAACAGTTCTACCAAAAGACTGCCCACCCACCCACCAAAATAGTGGCAAAGTTGATTTTGGAAGCCTCAAAGGAGTTTTTCTCAAAGAGCATAACTTTCACTTAGGGAGTCAATTTTTTGTGTTTCTATAGTTGATGAAAAACTCTTTCAAGTAATATGTTGTGGTTCCAATGGCTTTCCAAATTTTTGTTGTTTTGGATACAAAATGCTAGTTGGAAGCCAGTTTTTCTTTCTTTAATTTATGTATAGGGCCAACCCCCTCATTCTGAGGCCTCAAAAAAATAATAAAAATAAAAATAAATAAATTTATTTATAGGGGCCGACTCCTTATTGGAGCGCCCAAATCTAAAGTGAAAGGTCACTTTGAAGTGGTATAAAATAATGGTCATCTCACTTTGTTAACCATTGCATCTATTCAAGAAGTTGTCCTCATTCATGAAGATATAAATAAAGTGTGTGGAGTACAAAGAAGAAGCGTGTGTAGAAATAAAAGAGATATCATACAAGCACAAGCAGATTTAAGGAGCAGAAAATAGATCATTAAAGGCAGATTTTGGAAGGAAAATTATTAAGGAGAGCAAATACTTCATCTATCAAGAGGTTGGTGCCTCATATTAAGGTTGGTGTTTCATATTGTAGAGGTTGGTGCCTCTTATTGAAGGAGATTGGTGTCTCATATTGAGTTGGCGTTCAAGTGTTGGGGATTGATGTCTCCAAAACGGTTGATGCCCACAAAATTTGTACGAGATTTAAATATGAAGCAATATTTCGCTGTGGTTTTCTCCCGTAAGGGTTTCCATGTAAATCTTGTGTTACTCTTGTGTTTTTACTTATTTAAATTGTGCTTTTAAAGTGATTGTGGTGGATTTTAAATACCTGTTGTGGATTTTTTTTTCATGAATATTTTGTAAACATATATTATTGCTGCAAATTTCCTTTCAGGAACAATAGTTTTTTGAGTGACAAATCCAAGTCAATATTTTAGGCTATGAAGTTTTCATCAAGTTTGAGCTTTTGAACCTTCTTCCCAATTTTAATTGTGTGGCCGTCATTTTTAGTACACGCCCTCCCCCCCCCTCCTCCCCAAACCAAAACTATCCTTCAAAATACCTAGGAAAAATTAAAAGGTTATGCTCGTTGGTCTTTAACCAAGTTTTCAAAACTATGTCGGTCACCGACGTGGTTTTAGAACTTACATCTTACCCGACAAGCTTAGATTTTCTGGAAATTCACAAGTCGGTCTTGGAACCCGAGAGATTATAAAGCACTTTGCAATTGAAGAGAATCACATGGAAAAAATTGAACTAATTAAAGGTTTGGCGGTATTCCATAAAGTTTTGAAACCTTCATCAGTTCTCGACAGGGTTCTCAAAACTTCTTTATTTCCGCCAAAGTTTTAAAGATAAGTTGTGATTATTCTCTAAGAGCTTTTCATAGAAAGACTAACGGGCAAATTAAAAAGTTTCAAGTTTATTCTATATGTCGGCATAAAACCAGGTTTCTACAACTATGGCGGACTTTGAAATATTTCCAGAACTTACCCAAAAATAGTCAACCACTGTATTTGAGGCCGAAAAATTACTCATTGTCAAGGATGTATTTGCAAAACAGAAAAGATTGCTCACAAGAAAATACAGTTTTCCATTCATTCAACATGAGCATAAAGTTAAAAGTTATAAGCAGCAAATGCAAAACAGAAAAAAGGTTTCCAAAACCATTTTCATAACACAGAGTAATTTGGAAAGCCAAAAGATAGATATATTCATATGTTTATCGATAAAGGTTTTGTATTACATTGCCAAAAAAAAAAGTGATTTCACAGCACAGGGGTTTCAGACGTAGAGAGTGAACATGAGGACTCTGATAGCCTCAATTACTTCCTACATTCGCTCTATCTGCGCAGGGCAGAAAAGGTTTTCGTTGAATTCAACATAGTGGGCAAATGTCTCTGTATTGTTGCTCTCCAGGCCAACACGCAGCAGGGTAACGACTTGATGAGCCCTTTCATTATGTAATGCAAAAGTGATGCAAATTGCATCACAAATCAAACCCACATGCGGAAGGACAAAAAGCCCCCTTAGGTCATCTTGAACACATTGCAGATACCGTGGGCGAACCAGACATTCAGCAGCCCACAAACCCCAACCGAAAAGACTGGAGGTGCACACAATGTTGTACAAAAAGCGCTCAAGCAAATTGGAGTTGTGGACATGCACTTGAGACATAAAGTCTCACTAATAATCTTGCAGATGACTTCCTCTTCCACATCGTTTGCGATCAAGAAAACTTCCCTCAGTTGGTCTATCACCAACCTACGAACAACACTACATTCGACCCCTTCCACAACCAAGAAATCACTCTCCATAAACACTTCACTCAATGAGCTCGACATACTTGAAGAAGAAATTAGCATTGTGCAAAATGAATAGTGGTGAAGTTGATTTATAGAATGGTAGAGGCAAATGGGCAAAGCTTATTTGGAAGCAATTAATGCTGGAGTACACACAATTGCTTCAAACTCAATTAACTCAAGCAAGGCGATGTGATGGAGATCTAGCGAGTTGGATTCAGGCAATCTCCAACATTTAAAGAAGTTGCACAGAACGATCTTAGGTGGCATATCAACAATCGCAGGAAAGTGAAGTGGGCGGACATTTCACATAGGAAAGAACCACATGGTTTGCTTACAGTAAGCAACGATTCATCCTCTTGTCATATCAATCGAGAGATGGGATGTAATCATAACCATCCCTAAAAATATCAATTAATGACGAAGTTGTCATAATCTGACAAGGTTAGTCGATTTTTGACCAACCTTCTATTCGGCCAGACAACAGTTAGCATCCAAGAATTAGTTTCAAGAAATTCTAACCGCTACAATGTTAAGTTTAAATATTCAGTTGTAAGATGTTGCAATGGTCCGACATTTTGATCCCCCATGCACTGTGATGCATGAGTGAGAATCGATCATAATAAAGGATCAAGTTTTGTAGTTTTAATTCATTTTCTATAAATGTTTATTGCCTGTGTGCAGTAAATTATGAATTAGATGCTAATGTTTGTGAGTGAGTCTATGAGCTTTGACAAGCATTTGGATATTCCTTCCATTTGAGGATACACTGTTAAGTGGCATTTAATTCATTTATTTGCAATAAGTGATTGAGATTGTATTGAGTCGAGTCAACAAGCGTTAGTAATCTGATTTGTGAGTCACGATATTGATCATTTGCCAGTCCATTTCATTTCAGCATAGTAGTTTAATTTCAAGTATTTCTATCACGCTTGTATCATGGTTATGAGCAAGTGTTAGTTTTCCTTTCCTTCTTTCTAGTCAAAAGCATACCCCGAGCTTATATATTAAAAAATCCAAAATTATATCAGAAGAGGGAGTTGTACCTCAATCAAAATTCAGAGGAAGATTACCAATGCAATGGTAATCTCTCCAACTATTGTGAATTGGTGCGTCCTTCGGCATCAGTCATTTGTATTTAATTTTATAAAGGACATATCTGTTCACCAATAGATTTTTGCCGACTCTACTGGGGATCGAATTGAAGAAGATTTAGTATTTGGATATCAGAATCTTTGGTTTACAAACAAAAAATTTGAAAGACTTTCATAAGTCACTTTTTTCATATGATGAGCAAAGATGGTGTTGCCACATGAAGGTATCTTTCCTGTGCTGCAACTAGGTTTAGATTTGGTCACCTCATAACAAGAAGACATCATCTCTCAATTAAACACACTTGCGTGGTGGTATCAAAGAAGTGCGGCGGAATATATGAGAGTGAGTTTTGTGCTTGAATAGGAAGAACTCGCACAATGCCCACTGAGACGTATGGTTGAGAGGTTCCCTACAATTGAAATTGTGCATTACCCTAGCCCGCCACCTCGACCTAATCGGAACCAAAATCAGCCACTAGCCCGAAGAGAACCACCTCAAAATTAATTGGAATCAAAGAATTATCTCTTTTCCGAGATTGGCGACTCTGTTAGAAAAGGAACCCTTAGCTTTCAGTTGCAATTTCTTCTTATGGCCTCTTCATTGTCACAACCTTGGGGAACTAGTTTTGGCCCCCTGGCACTGTCAAGTTATCCTCCACTTCTCCAAGGGAACATTTCCCTGAATTTACTGGAGAAAATGCACAAGATCCTGAAGAGCATTTACATGCCTTTTCCACTGCCTGTGCTACCTCTGCAATTGTTGAAGAAATTGCGGTTGTCCACCTTTCCATTGCATCTTTGGAGGATCGAGCAACAGAATGGTACATGCAGCTCAAAGAGGAGAGCATTACAGACTGGAATACTCTCAGATGAAGGTTTCTCGAGAGATTTAAAATTGTGGTTAATGTGGGAGCTCGTCTGAGAACTCTTTTTAATATACAAAGAAATGAAGGTGAAAATATTAGGAGCCTCATTGACAAATTCACAGGGCCTTGAATCAAATCCCACATTCTAGTAGACCAAGTGAGTCCAATCTAGCAACCACCTTTATGCATGCTCTGCCCCTTGGAGTTCATTTTGTCTTTAGGTAGGGCATATTTGATTTTGAAGCAGTAAAAGTTGAATTTATAAGAATAGAAGAAGAATTGGTGAGGCATCGTGAACGTCTTGAAGATCAATCTCTCCCAAGTTCAAGCCTCATTTCGAAAGAAGTCCTTAGTGTTTTAAGTAATAATGAGCCACACCCGGCTAACCCTCCGAACTTGTTTGCATCACGTCAAGAAGGATCTTTTGAAAGCCATATGACGAGAAATGTGAGCGAAGTTGAACTCTTAGGACCAAAGACTGAAGACTCTGATGTATCAGAGGATGATGATGAGTTCTTTGGCCGTAATGACGCAGGTTCTAATATTATGACACAGAAGAGGACTAGGCAATTGCCTAGTCCTAACACGCGGGTTGATTCGGCAACTCAGAATGAGAAAGGAACTAAGGAGAATGACACAAGGAAGCTAGAAATTTCACAGCTTCTTACTCTGAAGCTTGAAAATTTCACAGCTTCTTACTCTGAAGCTTGAAAAGATAATATGCGAAAAGGAAAAGAAGTAGGAGTAGAGATGTGCGTTGACAAGAATCCCACAAGGAGAACGTTGAAGGTTTGTAAAAAGCTACAACTTCCAACAAAGGCTACGTTCATCAGCAAGTTGGAAAGTGGAGTGAGTGATTCTGGGAACGCATGTCAGCCCCAGGTTCTTGCAGAGTTTGTTTTGACTAATGAGATAGTCGCATTCAATCAAGGGAGTGAAGCAGCCTTGGAGTCTTTTCATCCAAAGGCTTATCTAGACATTCAAAGGAACAGTAAAAGCAACCCCTCATCATGTAAGTCTTTTATGTTTTCAGCCATTGTTTCTAAATGTGCAGTTGGGACGTGGTTGTGTCTTTCTTAACCGTCGTGGGACGTATTTTTCCCAACCTATCAATGGCTATGTATAATAATTCTTGTTCTCTTCCGTTGGTAGGTGTCCCTTACCTTGTGAATAAGTTTGTTTTTCTTTCCGTTTTTGGTGTGTGGTCCCATTTTGATGTGTGTGTGATCCTTTGAATTTAAATCTCGACTCTGTTGCCCAATGGATAAAGGACTGATATCTTTGAGTTTCAAAGTCAAGGTTAATGTCTTCGTCCTTTGCAGTTCTTGTCCTCGATCAGAGCCAGCTGTTGTCATCCCCCCTAAAAATATCCTTCAAAATACTTGGGAAAAATTAAAAGGTTATGTTCATTGGTGTTAGTTTTAGGATCAGATTTGCAATAAGCAGAAATACAACACATGAACAATAAACACAACACTTTTACCCTGGGAAAACCCTCCTACTTGAGGGAGAAAAACCTAGCAAAAATATATCTCTTATATATTTAATGAATAAGAGCAGAAATCTGCTTTACAATTGTTATCCCAAAATTTGAACTCAAAAATTTTCAAATTCCAAGAGCACCCAAACCATGAACTTGCCAAACATGAAAAGAATTAATTTTCAAAATTTATTAAAGCTGGTCCAAAATCCTTTTGTGAGCTTGATCCTAACCACATTCCAATTAATCTGGCCAGTTTTCATGCCAAAATGCCTCACCGTTTGAGAGATTTTAAACCTTACATTTTTCCTTGCCAAGTTGCAAATGAGGCTAAAATTCAAGTTTCAAAGTGTTGGAACTTAAAACAATTTTGGGTCTTGCTCAGAAGAACTCAATCCTCTTGCTGTCCAAATTTCAAGCAAAATGGAGCTGATTTGTGGAAGATATGAAGGTTTTCATATTGTAGCCATAGCATAATGTTGGGAAAAATAATAGATGCATTTAAACTCCATATGAAAATTTAAAAAAGTTGGAAACTTAGATGTCGCGGGTTTCTCAAGTTTCGTAACCTTGGTCACAGGTTTCTCAAGTTTCATAACCTTGGTCACGGGTTTCTCAAGTTTTGTAAGCTTGGTCGCGGGTTTCTCAAGTTTCATAACCTCCTTATTTAATGATGAGTATGACATGGCTTTGTCTATATTTTATGATTATATAGAATGTATTTAAAGAAGAAAATTAAAAGTCAATCCAAGAGATTGTTACGGCAAGAAAGAAGTGGTCATTGTAACTTCTTCAAGAAGCAGTTAATATCAAAAGGGAGAATATTCTTTTTCATTTTTGAAAGAAACAGTTATGGGAACTAAAGAGTCTCATGGGTGAGGCTTATTTATTGTAAAAATTCTTTCTAAGGGGGGTCTTTTTTCTGCTATCTGGGGGGAAGTAGGAGCAGTACAGTTTTTCTTTCATGCAATTTTATTGTACAGGGAGGTGTAGGCTTTGAACTCACTTTTTGTGTTGGAGAAATAAGGAATGTATTTCTGAATCTGTGAATTTATGAAAGTTTCCTTTGATTATAAATGTCCTTTGTGTCTACATAATCTTTTCCAATGCATTCTTTGTTATATCAAATTGTGTGGGTGTTTGTTTCTGAATCTTTGAATTCAATCCAATTCATCTATTGAAAAGGAATTTGTTGTTCGTTGCTCTTCCTGGGTATTGTTTGTGGGTGTGGGATAAATGAATTGTGTTAGTTGTCTGCATTCACTCCATTTTAAATTAAGTCTTTCACATCTATTTCATGGCTATGGGTAGATGGTAGTTTACCTTGTCTGTTTTCTGGTCAAAAGCATACCCTCTTTTCAAATTCATTGCATATCTTTCGAAGGTAGTTGCGCCTTGTAAAATAAGCAGAGAGCACTTGCAAATACCATTGCAAGTGACTCAACTGTTAGTGTTGTTTGTCCTTCTTTCCGGGCATTTTGAGTCATTTTCTACATTCATTTTTGAAGGACAAATCTGTTTACTAACAACAATCAGAGCCTTCTCAAGGACAAATTGATACAATGAATTAATAGCACCTATCCTTTAATGCAAAGATAAATATGTTTCTTCTTGAAGTCGATCTGCTGCTACAAGATGGTCTGCTGCTCCTCCTTGATGAATGTGAAATTGACAATGACTTAATTGATAATCAGATGGATGAACATCTCCTTCTATATATACAATGCAAGGAGACTCTTCACAAGCAAGGTGACTCTTCACTTGGTAGGCCACTTAAAGAAAATAAAATATTAATTATAATAAGGCCGACTTGCCTTAACAATTATTTATTATATTAACTTAGGAGAAAATATCTCCCTAAGCTACAAACACTAACACTCCCTCTTAGCTAGGGAGGTATTTTCCAGATATGTTCATCATGGAGTCTCTCAACATAACGCCCACAATGGCTACACCCATTTGTGGAAAGCTCAAAGGTTCATCACGGAGTCTCTCAACGTGATGTCGTCATGGAGTCTCTCAACATGACGTCCACCATGGCTACTCCCATGTGTGGAAAGAAACATACGTACAAGTGTCCATCATGGAGTCTCTCAACGTGATGTCGTCATGGAGTCTCTCAACATGACGTCCACCATGGCTACTCCCATGTGTGGAAAAACACAAGTACAAAAGGTTCATCACAGAGTCTCTCAACATGATGTCATCATGGAGTCTCTCAACATGACGTCTCATCTCAGTCTCAGAGATGAACAAGGGCTCGCACCTCATATTTCTCCGTCTTAGAGAAATATACACTACAAGGGCTTTCACCTCATATTTCTCCGTCTCAGAGAAATATACACTACAAGGGCTTTTAACTCATACTTCTCCATCACAGAGAAATATACATTGCAAGGGATCTTCATGATGATGTGACTCCCTCTGAAGCTCCAAGTTCTTGCATCAACCTCCTGACCTCCTTGTCCAAGGTTGCCTCTAATGGTTTTTCAAACTCCCTCTGAATGTTAAGTCCTCCTCTTTGAAGAAACTGATCGCAATGACAATCTGAATAGGTTCTTCCACTTCAAGAGATGTCTCCAATTATGTGCCACCAACTCAGTCCCATGGAAGCAAGTTGTGTCTCCATTCTTCAGCCTACGTGACTTTCTCACAGGATGCATCAAGCTCTTTCTCCCTTGAATGCAATCTCTCATCATCCTTTTGCTCCTCGATCCATCTTGGAAGCATTTTTAGAGAGATTACTAATAGTTCATAGAATCAAACTATCCCGAAGAGAAATACCAATGCTAGAAGCATATATGATTCACTATTCCAATGCATGAATTAATAACTACATAAAAGATTCATGATCATTATTCAAGGGTATGAAATACTTATTTCTTTATTGATTTTGTTGCAGCCATTTTACTCTTCCTGACAACCATCATCTTCGCCTGATGATGTACTGCTGAAGATAAAATACTTCTATTGTAAACTGTTATCAGACCACTTCAAATCTGCATAGCCATAAACAGAAAAATCACACCCACTTCCTTAAGCGACATCAGCACCCACAAAGGACACGTCTCCATACTCTCTCATTCAAACACTTTTCTTTACTCAACACATAGGCACAAAATATCTCTCACGGCTAATACATTAAAAAACCCGTTCTCGGAGTATGTAGACAATGTAAAATCTACACTGCTTACAGTACAGTCCATCAATACACATTTCTACTGAGCCATACACACTAAATGCAAACTATTCATGCTATACAATTTTTGAGCGCATCCAACAAATTCATGATCTGTTATATCCTTCAAAATAATGACATCATAATATATTTCTATCACATTCAAATTGCATAATCCGCCAAACAAAGAATCACACTTCACCCAAAGAACAACCCGAAATAAAATGCTCAAGCATTTCTGTTATTAGTGACAAAGACATACATGCGATCACATCAAAAGAATTGCTTTGCACTCGCACACAATATCCTTCCACACTGCCTTAGCCAGAGATAAATGGAAGCAAGCAATTGAATGCTCACGACTTCCACCATTGATCACGGCACTTCACAAAGAACTATTAATATTTCAATTACTAGAATGATGCTCGAAGAGTTGTCTTGACTGCTTACCCAAACCTAATCAGATTCTTTCTTAAACCCACTCTGATACCATGTTTTCAAAACACTAACAATTGGTCTTTAACCAAGTTTTCAAAACTATGCCAATCACCGACGCGGTTTTAGAACTTACATCTTACCCGATAAGCTTAGATTTTTTGGAAATTCATGAGTCAGTCTTGGAACCCGAGAGATTATAAAGCACTTTGCAATTGAAGAAGAGAATCGCATGGGAAAATATCAAATTAATTAAAGGTTTGGCAGTATTCCATCAAGTTTTGAAACCTTCGTCAGTTCTTGACAGGGTTCTCAAATTTCTTTATTTCCGCTGAAGTTTAAAGATAAGTTATGATTATTCTCTAAATGCTTTTCATAGAAAGACTAATAGGGAAATTAAAAAGTTTCAAGTTTATTCTATACGGCGGCATAAAAGCAAGTTTCTACAACTATGGCAGACTCGAAATACTTCCAGAACTTACCCAAAAACAGTCAACTAGTGTATTTGAGGCCAAAAAATTACTTCATTATTGAGGATGTATTTGCAGAAAAAAAGAGATTGCTCGCAAGAAAATACAGTTTTCCATTCATTCAACATGACAATAAAGTGAATAGTTATAAACAACAAATGCTAAACAGACAAAAGATTACCACAAGAATTTTCATAACACAGAGTAATTCGGAAAGAAAAAAGATGGATATGTTTATATATTTATCGATAAAGGTTCTATATTACATTGCCAAAAAAAAAGTGACTTCATAGCACAGGGGTTGCAAACACAAAGAGTGAACATGAGGACTCTAATAGCTTCAATTACTTCCTGCATTCGCTCTATCTGCGTAGGGGAGAAAAGGTTTTCGTTGAATTTGACATAGTGGGCGAATGTCTCCATATTGTTGCTCTCCAAGCCAGCACACAATAGTGTAACGGCTTGACCAACCCTTTCATTATGCAACGCATAAGTGATGCAAATTGCATCACCAATCAGACCCACACGCGGATGGATAGAAATCCCCCTTAGGGCATCTTCAACACATTGCAGATACCATGGGCAAACCAAACACTCAACAGCCCTCAAACCCCATCAGAAAAGACCAGATGTGCGCACAATGTTGTACAAAAAGCGCTCAAGCAAATTGGAGTTGTGGACGTGCACTTGAGACATAAAGTGCTCACCAATAATCTTGCGGATAACTTCCTCTACCACATCGTTGTGGATCAGGAAAACTTCTCTCAGTTGGTCTATCACCAACCTACAAACAACACTACATTCAACACCTTCCACAACCAAGAAATCACTCTCCATAACCACTTCACTTGATGAGCTCGACATACTTGAAGAAGAAATTAGCATTGTGTAGAATGAATAATGGTGAAGTTGATTTATAGAATGGCAGAGGGAAATTGGCAGAGCTTATTTGGAAGCAATTAATGTTGAAGTACACACAATTGCTTCAAACTCAAGTAACTCAAGCAAGGTGATGTGATGGAGATCTAGTGAGTTGGATTCAAGCAATCTCCAACATTTAAAGAAGCTACACGGAACAATCTTAGGTGGCATATCAACAATCACAAGAAAGTGAAGGTGGCGTACATTTCGCACGGGAGAGAGCCACGTGGTCTGCTTATAGTAAGCGACGATTCATCCTCCTGTCATATCAATCAGAAGATGGGATGTAATCATAACCATCCCTAAAAATAGCAATTAATGAAGGAGTTGTCACAATTTGACAAGGTTAGTCGATTTCCGACCAACCTTTTATTTGGCCAAACAACGGTTAGCATCCAAGAATCAATTTCAAGAAATCCTAACCATTACAATGTTAAAGTTTAAATATTCAGTTGTAAGATGTTGCAAGGGTCCGACATTTTGATCCCCTTTGCACCGTGATGCATAAGTGAGAATCGATCATAATAAAGGATCAAGTTTTGTAGTTTTAATTCATTTTTGTAAATGTTTATTGTCTATGTGCAGTAAATTATGAATTAGATGCTAATGTTTGTGAGTGAGTCTATGAGCTTTGACAAGCATTTGGATATTTCTTCCCTTTAAAGATGCGTTGTTCAGTGGCATTTAATTCATTTATTTGCAGTAAGTGATTGAGATTGTACTGAGTCGAGTCAACAAGCATTAGTAATCTAATTTGTGGGTCACGATATTGATCGTTTGCTAGTCCATTTCATTTCTATCACGCTTGTATCATGGCTATGAGCAAGTGTTAGTTTTCCTTTTCTGCTTTCTGATCAAAAGCATACCCCGAGCTTATATATTAAAAAATCCAAAATTATATTAGAAGAGGGAGCTGTACCTCTATCAAAATTCAGAGGAAGACTACCCATGCAATTGTAATCTCTTCAACTGTGATGAATTGATGCATCCTTCTTGGGCATCATAGAGTCATTTGTATTTAATTTTCTAAAGGACAAATTTGTTCACCAACAAACTAGAAAGCCCTAGAAAAGCAAACAAATAGCTCTTTCCTATATATGTGTCACGTTCTAAGGGGCAGGCCCCAATTGTAATATAAATTTCTTATCTTATAATAGAGAAAAATTGTGCTCTATTGGTCAAAAGTTGAAAAACCTTCTCTCAGATTTCCAACATGGATCCATGGTTGTTTAAATGGCTATTTCATCTGCTTTATAGCCACAAGATGATGCCTTAACAGAAAACAAAAAACTCACAACCCTCAAAGCAGTTCTGAAATCCCTGAATGAAAGGTTTGAAGGTCTTCGTTTTGTGTTACATAAAATTGGTTCAACATACCCTGGACTCACAGTCAGCAGATGGAAGCAACTTAACTCTGCCAAGCTCCAGAACAACCTTGGTATTGAAGCAGGTCCACTCTCTCATCAACACGCCTGCTTAGCAAGTACCCGGTGATCAAGATGCTCAGCCACTACTTCCTACCCTACCCATTGTTCCAAAAAGACTTAGAAGAGATATTTATGTAATTTTTAGGAGCCACGCTCTCTCTAAGAAGAATATTGAGTAGAGATACATCCTCTAGGAGTAAAGAACTGGACAAGATATTGGCAGTCTTCCTTTTCTTTAACAAAGTTGAAAATATTTGATGTAAAAATGTAGTTAGAAAACATCAGCCATCAGTAACGTGGCTAGAGGGAAGAAAAGTCTTACAGCAAAGAGCAGAAGACAAAAAGTGCACGAAGATACAGGAAACCTTTAAGGTGAGAGATAATTGCAATGAGAAAAATAAGTATGGACATGAGATGATCAGGAAGACATTTGGATTAGGAAGAATGCTGGTGGACTAGGACCATAGGAGCTGACAGAAAGGACAAGAAGGGGAGAAAATGAAGACCCAGTTGTAGAAGGGATCTACAACAAAGGTGGAAGGAAGGCTCTTATCATCAAGGATTTGAACTAAGCAGGCCAGTCTCAACTTTTCACTCCATTTTGACACAGGAATCTAGCTTTGTTTTGTATAACATCTCCAGTGTGGAGATTTGCTGTAAGGCTTATCCACTCATTATAGTTAGAAAGTTAGAAGCAGAGCCAATGTATATATTCATATTGCAAGACACCAGCCAGGTTGGTCCATTGTGAGCTCTGTATTCTCTTTAGTATTGCTGTTAGTAAGCTGGGGCTGTAGATATTATTATACTCATGAATCTTCACTAAGTATATTTCCTGCAGAAGATGCTGTTATTTTGGGCCACAAATGCCTTGGTTTTTCTCTCTTTTATGGCCTAGTGTCCCATGTAACCCACATTTTACCAAACCAAAAGAATGTTTAAGAAAAAATACTATAGACAAACTTCTTTAAAAAGTCTAACAAAATAGATGGGCCTACAGTATACAAAGCTACTTGTACAAATAATGATCTGCCTGTTTCATGCCCTAGAACACCTAACAAAGATGGCATCCTTATGTAGTAACCTACCTTCTTGTAAACTCTTATTAAGTATAAATAGTTAGAAATTAAGAGAAGTGAATTTAACAATAGCCATTGTTCATCAAATTGCAACTGTTCATAAACATACATGGGAAAACAATTTACATAGACATTCATAGTGGACAACTTACCCAATATAGCTCTGACACAAATTTTCATGCAATGTTGCTTGAGAAATCAACTTCTGAACTTGGAATTTAACTGTCAATCCAGGCTCCACTTCACGTGTATCTCCAATAACAAGACCACTCCGATCAACTGAATACAAGGCTGCATTGATTGGGACAGAGCCAACTGTACCAGATGGGAAATCACGTCCAGTAAGCTTGTTGCTCATACGAGCCATAACTACCACAGCTCGTTCATTCAGAACTTCATTTGCATCACCTAAGTGATTTACAGCCTGCACATAAACAAATTAAAATTTGAAAGCCAATTATATGCACGAAAGAACCTACAAGTAAATTCATTATAAGCCAATATTCATGCCTCTAAAAGTTCCCTTTCACGCGTTCCTCGCTGAGGATGCATATTAGGTGGGACTGGCATTAACTCCTCACTATTTACTACTGGTTGAGCATGTGTGCTGGCAAGATTTGACATGTGAGGGACATCATTGATGTTAAACAGTCGCCAGTTTATCAAAGGATCATGGACAAAAGCCTGCACCCAGAAACGAATAACTTAATACTGAAAAAACAAGCTGGCATTATTTACATCAATTTTAAGGATAAACTACCTCCATCATTGCCATAACACTGTCCTTATTTGACCTAAGGACCTGCATGACATTTTCGCAAGTTGATATAAAATTTCCTTCAATGCCACTGACCCCCATAGCTTTGACAAGCATTCTAGTTAACCTGAATGGCACCTGTTTGAAAAAAAACAAAGATGCTACGAAAGCTGTAAGGCTGAATTGAAGCAAATGCCCAAGAGGTAATATCTTTACAAAGAGGTTCAAATGAACATAATACCTTTTCTGGAAATTTTTCTCGATTCATGGAAGCTTCAAAGCAATCTCCAAAATCAATATGTATAATTTTTCCACTGAAGCAAAGTATAAATTAAAGTTAAAAATAAATATGAACATATTTACTGTAGAAAATAATAAATCATATGCTTTAACACGCGTCAAGGAAGAAACCTGAGGCGATGCAACATCAGATTGCTTGGATGTCGATCACCTAAACCCAAAAGATAGCCAACCTGAAAAATCAATAGAGATTTTTAAGGAAACTTTAACTTGTGAGATCAAAACAACTTGGACATAAACATGATGGATAACACGCACCATACTCATAACAGCCAAGCTGCGAGTATAATTTGTTCGACGATCAAGCCAAACTTCAGAAGTTCTGCTTTTCAACCAGAGGACCTGTATAACAATTAGCATATTAAATTGAAGTTACAACAATAAACAATTGGCACTACACACACCTTATAATATTAAGAAAAGTTGACACAAATCTTAACTTGCAGAATTGTGACATGAAAATGAACAAATGTTAATTAAGTATATTAACACATTGAAGCCTTATACTCCATTGAGTATTGGTTCTGTTATCTATATCTCATGTTGCAAACAAAAATGGCAGCCCAACAAACTATTGGTGCTGAAATGGATGAATCAATCCATAATACCAAGATATCAATCAGATGGTAACTTTAATTTCTAAAATTGTTGCTCAATGTACTTATGTGCTATGCTTGATCCAGCACTACTATTTTTAGCATCTCTCCATATAATCATGCTTCATATTATGTCTGATTATCAGTGTATCAGATGGACTATAGAAACAATGAATTGTTATTGTAATTTCTCTTTATAATTTCAGCATCTTTTTTTTGTTCATGTTATTTTTAAGACGCTTTGATTTATTTGTATTTTTAAAAGACAATATTCATTTTATATGTAATTTTATTGCTCATCACCCACTGTCCGCAAAATTCAAGAATAAAATTTACAGTCCCGCCACCCTCCCCATCCCCCCCACTCATACACCTATTGCATCCCTTATACTAGAAGAATCACTCTGTAAACTTCAAAAGAAATCATTAAAAATCCTTCCAGAAAACATTCCACAAAATAACTCTTCCAATTTTCCTCTCTGTAAGGAAAGTATCTGATAGCTTTGGCAAACTTTAGGAATGACAAAGCATGATTTTAAAACAAAATTCAGGCTACCTTAATTTATGCTCCTTTGTACCGTATAGGAAATATGATATTGACATGATTCTACAGTTTTCAATGCTGAGAATTCCAGGTTACTATCTTGCTAATATGCTTCATCTATCTTAAATCAATTTTGACCTTAGCTTATAGGGTGTGCATGATTACCAATGTCACTTCATGAATTTCAAATACTACTAACTAATTACATTTCATGAAGAATACTTGTCCACTTATACACCAACCTTAGCCAAATCATTGCCTTCTGTGTTCTGAAGTGCATGCTCAAAGACTTCAACCTTTGCTATTAATGGCAGATGCTCATAATCCGGAGCAAAGGCTAGCATCAGGCGATGTTCCAAATTCACAAATATCTGGTTGTAAATATTAGAGAAAGATATATCAATAACAGGAAACGCAAAATTTACATTGACATAGCCAAAAATCTTCTTACAATAAACATATTCAGAATTAAAATAGAACACAAATAGCTTCTGAAATAATAATTTGTGATCCATTTAATATTAGCAGACTGGAATAACCTAGATACCTTCCTTGCATCTCTATATTCACGAATGAGATGATGTAGGGTATCACAATTGGAAACCCAGCCTATTAGTCCACTATTTGGAGATAATGGAATCACATCATAGCGTTGAATAGAAAGATCTTTCTCTGCAGTTTGCCTTGAATTTGCCAACAACGTATTGACAAGACCAAACAACTGTTTCAAAATGAAAAAGGTTTATTTGTTAATGAAATTGGAACCATTTAAAGTTATAGACATTGCTGCAGCAAGATTATTAAAGATTAAAAACTACGGGCATTACAAATGACATTTATTCTTCAGTTTGCATATTCAAGAATATTTAGCAGCAACATTAACAGAATTTACAGCATGCTCAGATCATCCAAATACTAACATCTATATGCTATCCTGTAGATCCAAAATGCCAGAAATGTGATCCAATTGCAAACTCCTTGAAAAGAATGAAGCCTTAAATCCAATCAAGGTAATCACTTCTAAAATAAGGTAGATAACAGATTACAAACCTGCATGACACGCTCATCTTGCCGCAAATCTTCATGACCCTTTAGCAAAAAAGCATAATCATTACCATCACTTCCATGAATAGTCAGCCTTCGTGGACGTTGCTTTGATGTTATGACAACTAGCTGTGGTTGAAAACCTGCTATTGTCACTACTGGATACCCTGAATAGTTTGAAAAAACTAAACATAATGAGTATTTGTAAGTTGCAATATGAAAACCATGTTCCATATCCTATTAGGAATATGGTAAGATATTTTGCTGATAAAAATTACCTGCACGATATGTTCCAGGAACTGCTAGTTCCAGATTACGAGCAGAGAGTAATTCTGGGGAAACATACTGCAACATCCATGCTAGTGAGTAAAGGGGCAAGCATATAGAAATCTAGACAACACTTCTTATTGAATAAAACCAAAGAAACACATCACCTGTAATTCTAATGTAGTAAGACTGGGAAGCTGCTTATTTATACGTTTAAAAACATGATAATATAGATCCCAAGCCTGTAAAGCGAATAACAAATTAGATATTTCAATGCAACTTATATTCTCTCAAAACAACTTGAGCTTCAAATACCTGAGTGAGTTCGGCTTCTTTTCCAGTTTTTCGATACTTCAAACAACACTCATGAGCCTCCTGTAATTCCCGACCATATGACTGTCCAATTAAAACATTATTGTTCATTAGCCTTAAGGTAAATAGAGGAGAGAAATATAAGTAAGCAAGAATGACAAAGATCAAACATGTATTTTAAACATGTGTTACTAGATAAATAAGCAAAGCCTGAGAATAGAGAGAGAAAGAGTTTAAAATAGTTTATTTGCATCCTTACACAAGTAATGAGCAGTCCATGAACTCCAAACAATAGGAACCAACAACTGCCTAAAGCATGCTAGGATCTCCCAGTTCTAACCAAACCTAAAAACCTAGATGTGTTGGACTAAAATTATATATAATTCGAAATCAGTTTTAAACAATAGTGCTGGAGGTAAAACTGACTACATAAATATAATAGTTCTATGGAGCATGTGTTGACAGGACATCCCACCTATTGGGGATGTTGAGGGGATGCTAGGAAGTCCCTAGGATTGCTTGAGGACTTTATAAGTCCTTTGACCATCTTAAGAGACACCCAAAAGTCCCCACTATCTAAACATGACAAAATTATTTAAAATTTATTTTAAAAAGAAAATTTGGGAAACCTAATTCACGAACCCTAACACTAAATTCTTAATGGCCCCACCCAACCGCAAACCCTAGAAAAAACTAAAATATACATGCCCACCTTCAATTCAAATCACCACCGACACTTTCTCATTACATTGAGCAAGAGAAGAGCAAGACAAAGACTTCAATCAAGCATTCAAAGCAGTCATCATACCTTCAATGTAAGACTTCAAAAATTTTGAAATTCATAATTTGCTTTTGGCATTTGCATTTTCATTTCTAAATCTGAAATCATGTGTTATTTTCTTTTGTTTTCATTATATATTTTAAATATTCACATGCATATTGCATATTATTTGTATGGTTTGAAAATTATTAAATGTTGTTCTTAGGGTTGATTACTGCTGTTTTACTAATTAGGGTTTTATAATAGCTGTTTTCAAGTATTTACTAATTTAAATGTTGTTGGATATAAATTTTATTTATTTTTAAATGTTTATTTACAAATTTGCATAATGATATAGCTGAATTTCAATTGATTTTTGTGTATCCTTTGCTTCTACACCTCATACAATCTGAAGTAAGAAAAACAAAAGTAAAATGAAAATCCAAATCTCTCTTATATTTGAGATTTTTAAGTTCAAACATTTAAGTTTTTAACTATTAGAATTTAATATTTAGTTTTAACCTTTTTTATTTCATTAGGATTTCATCTCTTGTGTCTCTACTTCTACACTTCATGCAATGTAAAGTAAAAAAAATCAAAAGTGAAATCTTTGTTTGACGAATGTTGAGAACAAAGATTCAAATTTGTGTATCCTTTGCTTCTACAATTCATGTGATCTTAAGTAAAAAGAAAAGAAAAAAACCTATGTTGTGAGACCCTACATTATGTATACGCACTAAATTTGAAGTTTTAAAAATTCCATTTCTTACAATGTCACTATGAGGAAGAAAGGCAACTAGTTTTCTTGGGAGTGCTCATTTCAATTGCCCTTCCAAATTGTTGGAAGATTTTGCCAACGGTCCCTTCAATAAGAAGGCCCCTTTAAAACAATTTATTACCAAAATATAATCAAATGAATCTATCAATTTAGGGAGCACTAGGCTATGGAAATATCATTTCGGTGACCTTGAATCCCAAGGCAGCATTAGTAAAATTAATGTGCAACTTCATCACATTCTAGTCAAAAGCATTGGGCCATGTGATAAGTTGTTACTTAAATAGAGAACAGAGATATAAAGATTGTTTGGTACTAGTGAAGAGCATGACACACCATCTGCTACTATGCCTATAACAGCCAAGGGTCCCTTTGATAAGAAGGCCCCTTTAAAACAATTTTTCACCAAAATATAATCAAATGAATCTAACAATTTAGGATGCATTAAGCCATGAAAATATCATTTTGGTGGCCTTAAATTCGAAGGCAACATTACTAGAGTTAATGTGCATCTCATGCACATCCTAGTCAAATGTATTGGGCCATGTGATAAGTTGTTACTTAAACAAAAAGCAATGATACAAATATTGATTGGTACTAGTGAAGAGCAAGATACACCACCTACTATTATGCAAATGAGGGGTATCAGCACTTCCGAACAGCCACAAGTTCATCTTTTTCCATCTAATGTGATAGAGCCAAAGGGGAAACGTAGGGTGACAAGTTTCCCCAACCCAATGGCAAAGACCATAGTTGGCAGATTCAAACTCAGCAAACCCAAATTTTGCCACTCAACAAAGACTCGACAAAAACTCAACAAAAACTTGGCAAAAACTCATAAAAAAAATAAATAAAAACTCGATAAACAAATATTTTTGCAAAATTTAATGACATACTATATCCAATGAGTTCATAAATGAGTACAAAAGTGTTTTTTATTAAATTTGATTCATTTGCATACAAATTGAGTATAAAATCGCATCATCATGCAGAATCCTGATAGAATAGTTTGCTGACAACTATTATGAATTGAGGATGATTGCCTTTGAAAATCATCATAATAATTCATAAATTGCATATTACAAATTTTACATCTTTCTCTTCCCTAATTTAGTGAAAACTTGGGGGGAGGTTCTCATCTTTGCACTCCGCTGCAGCTCCTCACTCGAAATTGAATGCTATGGTTGTGGCTCTAACTCGACCAAATCAATAACCTCCTCTTGTTTGTTGTCTACCTTTCTTGTGCAAAGTTAAAGGTTGTGTTGTATTTTATAATAATAATGGCATTTGAATCTTTGATATTGATAGTATGATACTTTTGTTGACTCTAAGTTGTTTTTGGTTTGTCCTTGATGTCAAAAGTGGTTCGTTGACATGAGAATATTTGTGATGATATGCTGCATTCTCAGATTGGTTGATATGTGATTGGCAAATTGGCTTATTCACTTTGGTTGGTGTTATGATATGCTTGGTGGATGTTGACAGGATGCATTCTCAGCTTGTTTTAATACATGATACATGATGCTTTACACAGTTGATTTATTTGGCTCAGTTTTTGGATTTCACATGCGGTTCTAGTTTCTGGTTGTTGCATGATACATGTTGATGCTGACAGTGTTTATCATTCATTTTGATAGGGTGCTACAAGTCAGATTTACTTTTTCATGATTTCAAGTTTTGACAGAGTGCTACAAGTCAGATTTATCCTTTTCATGATTTCAAATCACAGATCAGATATATTTGAGGTATATATTGGTTTATACATTGGTGCATTTTTACTTGAGTAGACAGATCAAATGATATGTATGACACATCTTTCTAATGCTTGGTGTCATAAAGCATGCAAAATACAAGGCTTCGGGCAGCTTGTTTTGAAATCTTGTTTGATCTTTTTTTTCAATTATATATGTGACATTGTTTAAGTCACTTTGTGGCTTGAATGCTAAAATAGTCACATTGTATTCGTGTGACATTGGCATTATAAAAGTCTTTGATTTGGGAATAATGTTTACAAGGTAATAAGGTTCGGGCATAATGAGTATCGGGCATAGGCATTGTTTGAATATCAATAGACATTTTAAAAGTCCCGGCAATGATGATATTAAGGTTCAATGACTTTGAGGTATCGGGTATTATTGATAAAGATGTCAACTGATATTATTTGTAACGTGGTGACTTATCAGTGACAAGGTAGTCGACAGCCATCATGTGTTAATGATTTATTTCATGGACAGCGGATTAATGATTTATTTCTTGGACAGCAGATTCAAAGGCATTATGATGTTTTGTCTTCCGGATTTCAAATGATTATATTCTTTTGAAAAGTCTTCGAAAGTCTTGAAGGAAATGTAGGGCAAAGTTGTTTATTGTTTCATTGTGTAAACATATGAAACCCTAGCCGCCACTATGGAGAATTTGAGGTTGCAGATTTCTGGTAAAATGCTTGACTGTGGAAGTTGAAAAAGAAGAGGCAGAGCTTGTAGATGGAGGTCTTCAGCTGGGCAGTTTTGAAACGGTTCTTCTGGTATTTTTTTATTTACATTCCTCCATAAACAGGTATTAAAGAAAACATTATTTACCAGCTTTGGATCAATTGGTTAAAGAGAAGGTTAATGATGTTGGTTTTGTGAATAATTTGTTGATAATGTTTTTGTCAAGGAATCTGTTTGAAGAGGTTGGTTAACAATCCTGTAGGGTTTCTGATGATTCTTCTCTCGGGTTATAACTGAAATATACTTATCTTGTTTTAGCTGCAAAATTGGTAAAAGGGTTTTTTATTCAAAAACCCTAACTCGAGATGGTTTTTACAGTTACAAAAACTGTATGCAAAGATTATGTACTTATTTAAAAAGAGGAGTGTTTGGAAATTTTTTGATGATGTATCGGTAAAGAGAAGAGGAGATTTTCATGAGTACTTAAGTGATTATTTTGATACAGAAAGTTGTTCTATATTGAAAATCTGCTTATTAATTGAGAAGATGTTGATACACAACATTCTTCAATGAACTTGATGAGGATATCCATAGTCTTCTATTGTAATTCTAGGGTTGCAAAAATTGCACTTCTAGGGTTCTGATAGAATGCTATAATTTGTCGCATTGTAAAGGAGTTGGTGCTCCTGTATCTCATGAAGTTGGTGCTTCTGATTTTTGTGGAGTTGGTGCTCCTAAACTTGTGGAGTTGGTGCTCCTGTATTTTGTGGAGTTGGTGCTCCTGAATGTGAAAGAGTTGTGCTCTAAGTGAATAAAGGAAAGATTTTTCGAGTGGTTTTTTATTCCCCAAGAGGATTTTTCCACTCAGGACAAATTTTGTGTTCTGTGGTGATTTTATGTGTGTGATCTTTTTCTTATCAGTCTGATTTTAATGTGTTATCAAATGTACAATTATCAGTCTTTCATATTTGTCAATGTTATGCCACATTTCATATCAATCTTTCATATTTGTCAATGCACATTTAATGCATAAAAGGTTCTGATTTAAAGTCAGCTCTAATACATGTAAAAGTGTTAAGATTCTCCTCTGTTAATGTTTCATGTTTAATTCACGGTTCATGCAAATGCAATACTGTTCATGCACAAGTCAAATTTGTTCTTTGAACTGTCATTTGGTGTTTTGATTTAAAAGTCAAGTTTGCTTCACATACATCTGTCCTTTTTGTTCAAAAGAAAACTTACAAGCTTGTTTTTGAAAAATTTGTGACTTTCATCAATGACTGATTCACCCCCCTCCCCCCTCTCAGTGATTTCAGTCTTCCAACAACTTCATCATTGATCAATGATATTATGATAGTGATAAAGATAATTGTCTAAGTTGTCGATTTTGGTCTCCACTCCCAAATCCCTTCATTGTAATCAAATTTTTATATGAAAAGAGATCATAGTAACTAGTGGGAGTCTAAGAGTGGAGACCCTAATGGGGTTGAAGGGCAACGTCCCTAGTGAGGGCTCTAGGGGCAACACCCCCTAGTGAGGGCTCTTTTCATATTATGATAGTGATAAAGATAATTGTCTAAGTTGTCGATTTTGGTCTCCACTCCCAAATCCCTTCATTGTAATCAAATTTTTATATGAAAAGAGATCATAGTAACTAGTGGGAGTCTAAGAGTGGAGACCCTAATGGGGTTGAAGGGCAACGTCCCTAGTGAGGGCTCTAGGGGCAACACCCCCAGTGGGGTCAAGGGGTAGTGCCCCTCATGGAGATTTGGGGGCAATGCCCCCAACAGGTTCAAGAGGCAACACCCCTCGTGGGGGTCTGGGGTTAGCACCCCCAACAAGATTGAGGGGCAACACCCCTCGTGGGGTCTGAGAGCAACGCCCCTGACGCATTCCCTGTTGTGATACAGGGCGGGGTTGAGGGGCAATGCCCCTGCCGCCAACCCCAAATTAAGGCCTTTGAAACCACACAAAACTTCATGTCGCACACCATTTTCACAATTTTATCACTTAAGGGAGAAATTAGGTATTTGGCACATTTTTTGTGAAAAATATTTGCTCTCCAAGTGCTATGTGAGGAAGTGTGTTGGGTGTTCATACATTTACAGGGAAAAATCGTGGCATTTTTTACCATTTTTTCTTCATTTTTTTTTTCCGTGTTTTGCATTTTTAATGAGTTTGGCGAGTTTTTTTTGTCAAACTCGCCAAGATTTTGGTGAGCACTCTCCAAAAAGTCAACAAGTCTTTTTGGCGAGTAAATGGCGCTAAAACTCACCCTTCATTTGGCTCAACAATTATGCCTTATATGGCAAACATGTTTAATGTTCAAATGATAGTAAGGTAGATGATTGGCATTCCATTCCATTTTGCTCCTTCCCCTCATTATAAGGAGGCTATGGCTAAAGATTTAAGAGAAAGATCTTGATATGTGACATCAAAGGAGATAAAACTTACAACTGCATACTTGGATGGAACTGTTCCAAAATTAACATGCTTATGGACAAAATGAGGTTACATGGATCACAAGTGGATGTAGCACTGTCATGGATGGGTGGAGACACATCAAGCATCATCAACTCATCAATATCACGGTGACAGGTATTGCGGGGCCTTGAGAAAGTGGTGCAGGTTGTGACACATGTGGTCTATGCATGCAGTGCAAGGCAACAAATCAATTTTATGTTGGATGAGGTAGTCTACAAACATATATGGTGGACAACTCCTTGTATGCAAATGCCATGAACAATGCACTCAAGGGCATGGGGAAAATAGACTAGAACAAATAGATAGTTCTTGATGTGAGAGATGTTCAAATGTTTATCAACAACCATCACACATCACACATGCACTATCTTGAACCTTATCTAAGAAGGAATTTCTAAAACCTAAAGACTAGATATGCTCATCTTTCATTCTCTTCGACAAGATGCCTTAGATGCAAGAGCCATTGCAACTAATGCTCATGACACAAGAATAGAATCAAGCCTGGCCTATTTCTAAATCAAAGCAAAGGAAGAGTGATCATTATTGGGTTGATGTCAAGTGCATTGTCTCAATCATATATTCCATTTTCATTGTCATCAAATATGGAGGCTCTAATGCTCCAAAACTTGGAAAGGGATATGAACGCTTGATAGCATGCTTGGCCAAAAAAAAAATTGTTGTACAAGTAAAAGACCACACATTGCAGTTCTATAATGAACACATTTAGTACAGTCAGTAGAAGCTCTGTACCCCCTTGCACGTGGTTGCCTATGCATTGAAGTTTTGAACCTAAAGTGGTATGTGCAAAGGCTTAGTAGAGTTGCCCCTATGGTAGATGTTGAAGTGAAGACAAGCTTCATGAAGGTAAACCAAAAGAATATTCTGTTGAGAACGCCACAACCATTTGTAGTGAGTGGGCCAAATTTTCCACACTTAAGGGATATCTAGAAGAGGCAAAGTTGAATAGAAAGATTATGGCAGGGGAGGACCCAATACCATGGTGGAATTTATATGGACCTCATTAGTTGACAACCACAATAGCCATTCACCTCTTGTCCCTAGTTTCTAGTTCTTCAACTATTATGAGAAATTGTCTACTTATAACTTTATCCACTCTATTAGAGAAATAGACTTACCTTTAGGAGGGGAAAGAAGCTTGTAGCTATACATAGTGCCTTGTGGCAGACTGATAGCAAAAAGCTTACACACAAGGAAAGTATAGCAACATGAAGTGACAGAGAGTTAGAGACACCTATAGAGGTTGATGATCATAAAAAACAAACAAGGTTGGGTGGTGTCCAATAGGAGGAGCTTGGGCTAGATGGCTTCAACATTTCCAATGATGAGGTGTTTGAAATGAACTTTAGGGATAATGATTGATGGCATTGGCCATTTGTATTTCAATTTTCAATGTAATCATCTTATTGAAATTTTGAATATAATTAATTAATGATATATTTATATTTAACATTTTCAATATATTATGTTTAGTAGTTTACAATTTCAATTATTATTTCTTATATATATTTATTGCTAATTTTTCATTACTATATTATATTTGCATTCTTGTCCCCAAGCTTTGATTCTTTCATCCCCTAGTCCCTAAAACTAATCCCCCTACCCCAAATACCTGAAACTTTGTGGAACATTGATAAATATTAAGAAAGTCTCCACCCTAAAGATAGGCAAACAAAAAAAATATAAGAAAGAATCATCTACAACAACTAACTTGTCATTTCAAAGACTAGATTTTTGCATAACCTACCTAGAGATCCTTCTTCTAAAGCAAGAGAACTTGCAAGATGTTGGAAGATAGTCTATAGTTGGCCCACCTTGGATGTTTTCTCTAACATGGGAGACTAAAGCATTAAGTTGCATTAATCTACAAGGAATTTTCTTATTGTTTAGAAATCCTTATATGTAAATGTACTTTTGGGGTTTGTTAGTAAACATCCAATCTCCATGTAAGCTCAGTTGTTCAATGTTATGTTTCATTTATGTGAATGTAGTTCATCTCATCCATGCATTGCATTTTTGCTTTGTTCTCAAATCTCTATTTAACTAGCAACGGACCATCGTTTCACAAGGATAATTTGTAGCACATGGTATAGTATATCCTGGATTTTCTATTTCAAATACCCCAATCCTATTATATTCTTTTCCTTCCTAGAATTTGGTGTAGATTTAGTTGAAGGTTTTTATTTTCAGCGGGTTGGAGTTCTCTTAACATTCTTAATTGGCTAATCTAACTTGTACTTAAAGCCACATTCATCTGATTTCATCAATTGAGGATGTTAATATATACTTCGTTTCTTCCCAAGTCTCATTTATATTTTCTGCATAAGAAAAAATGACTCTTGGGTTCTGTACTTAAAGGTCCGTTTTGGCCAACTAAGGATGCCAATGTACTTCATTGCTTTCCTCACTGTGCCAAGTCTCATGTTTTTTTTCTGGGTGAGAAAAAGCAACTCTCAGGTCCTCATTGTGCACATCATTTCAATCAAATCTGAGACAACTTATGCTCAATTTGATAATATTGAAAAGCAAACCATCTTAAGTTTCATTTTACAGTGACAAATATTTGATTCCAATATAATCTTTCTACATCTAAAACTAGTTACTGTAGGAATTAAATCAAAATAGTGTGTAAAACGGCCTGGAAGATTTATGCCTATTGTTAATCATCACAAGAAGAAGAAAACTGATACACTAAATTCATAATTTCATTTGTCTTAAGTTTTCATCTGCCCTTCTAGTCCACTCTTTCTCAACCTTAATTTGTACACATGATTTTTACCATCTATCAAGTTCTTTATTACAGCTTATCTGGAGGTGCTATTGCCCCCCCTCCTATACCTTCTAACTTTTAATGTCAGTTGTTGCAGCTCAATCTTCACATCCTTTCACAACTGATTCACTGAATGGTTGTGACATTCTGAGAAACATGCCCTCATTGATTAATGATTGTTGAAGAGATGTTATGAAGCAATGGAAGTGGTTCATCTGCACAACTAACAATTATAGCAGAGCATGGAAAGTAACAGATTGTCAGTTTGCATGTCCTCAAAATGTTCAAAGTTCTCTCATCAACAGAGATGGTGGCTAGCCTAAAGGTCAAAGATACCTTTATGCAGCAACATCCGAAATTACAAGAAATGCAAAGTGGCAAATGATGGAAGGCTCGTAAATTTTCAGACAAGAAATAGTTATATCAATTTGCTTAGAAAAATACAAAAGTCATAATAATTTCATTTTTTTAAGAGTTTGAGAATATAATACTATTCTCAATATTGCCACAATTTCGCATCTGTTAAAACCTACGGTGCATCTATGAACATAAAACAGATAACTGTATTAAAGAAAACAGACAACCCTACAACAGGTTTTGTTGACCAAAAGTAAAATTACATGTCTGTGATTGGCAATAAAGGTTTAACATACAAATTTCTTGGTGAAACATCCCCTATGGATGTTTGGCCCAATTTTTCCCAAATTTACCACAGAAAATTGAACAAACAATTTGCATGCAAACTGATTTTTCAGTTTACCCAATAACTTGCAAAAAAGAGTTCAATGTAATTCATTTAGTAACAATTTTAGAATAAAGATCTGAAATTACATATGAATATTGCCTTCAAATCCTTCAAATCTTCAGTAGAATATCAATAGAAAATATCCAATCGTAGTCATAGAACTTACAGTCGGATTGGATGACCAGAAGTATAACCAAAGTATGAATCTAAAGCACAAAAAGAGACACCTGATTGATATCTCCAACAGACAATGGGTTTCCATCCATTGCCTCCAAGCTCAAGGGTTTCCGTCCGCAAACCTGCTGAAAGCCAAAGCTTCCCTGAAATCTCCAAGAGAAAATAATAACCAAGCATATGCATAAATGAGCCCTGTAGATCCTTTTATATCTTTCCTGGGAGAGCTCACACACTTATCCAGCCAATGTGGGATAAAAATATATTTCCCACTTTACTTTTATTTTAGTGACTTTAAGATATAATGTTTTATTTGAGTCACTTTATAAAATTAACGCGACTTTATTATAATAAAGTTACATCATAACTTTATAATAACATTTAATATATTTAAATAATTACTTAGTCACTTTAAAAATAAATAACTCCTGGAATAATTGTTCATTTAATGAGCCGTTTGAAGCAGGAGTTAACTCTGTCAGTTCCCCATGTGACCAGGTGCCAGTCTAAAAATAGTAACCCTGCAAAGTAACTTACTATAAATAGTAAGTACTCCAAACTGAGCTAAATAATCATCTGAAAAGCCTGGAACCGGAAACCGAAACTGAACTGACAGGAATTACTTTCACCAACCTCGTCCAACTGCCACCAGAAACCTCTTACCAAACATATTAGCCTACGAGGGCCAAGAATAGGCTAAATCCACCAAAATCAACAATGGCTAAAATGGGAACATTACACTTGGGTAAAAATTGAATAATATATTTAAAACAATATAATACTTTTTGATATACATTTTAAAAGAAATAACATTTGAATAAATACATAAATCAACATTTAGAATATTAAATTCAATATTAAAAATGACAACGGAAGCTTATATTTAATATCATCAACTTTGAAAACTTGTATTTCAAATCAAATGTTAATATTTATCTGCGACAACTCTAGAAATGGCAACTCTCACCCAAAAAGATCACAATGGCCCTCTTAGCTATGGCATAGTCCCGGAGGAACAATTATAATTCAAAACACGTCATGTAAAGTATACTCAACACAAAGACCTGGCCTAGACAATCCCCTATGTACCCTATACTCTAAATTGGACACACTCTGTGTGTCCCTTCTCCAATTCCCATAACCCACCAAACCACCTTCTTCCTTGAGTGATTTCCATGCCCTTCCCAAGACTCACAAAAATGCTTTATCAGTCCCTTTCACAATGCTTGTCTTTAATTATTATTTAATAAATATTATTAGTTCTCCCTTTTTAAAAGGGTCTTTACAAATATTTTTTATTGATCCCCACTTTAATCAGAAGGTTGTAATAACTTTCATTTTTCAGTCTCCCTTTTAATTTCAAAGGGCTATTCCATGGGAAAAAAATAACTTCCTTTTCACCTTGAGGAAAAAGTCCTATAACAAAATGTTCAAATGGTATAAAATAATAAAAACAAAAGCATCATGAAAGCAAAAGAACAATACAATTAACCATAGAATCTGTCATATGACAAAAAAAGTAGCTAGTACTTGTCTCCTAATAGATATCCAAAAGAAATTAGCTAGCATTTGTCTCCTAATAAATATCCCCCTCAGATTTTATCTGACAGCTGCCACAATGCAGATCAAGATCCCTATCAGCCTCAAAGAATTCGAAAGTTAATTTATCATTGCCATCATTCATAAGGTCCATATGATTCCACATCCTTCTAATAGCTGATTGGCTATTCACACATTGCTCAAACCAACAGAAAAAACTAAGTAGGAAAAGCAAGAAACTCTACATCGTAAAGGCGTCCTCTGCCATTATTTCAAACATAGGATACATTGAGCTAATTCTTATCTCACCAGCAGTTACACCTTTGGGACCAACTATGCAACCAAAGGCACTACTGGCCAGAGATGTCCTCCCCAGGCTTACTAACAGTCATTCTGCAAAAATCAATTAGTAATCGGCTCCTTTCAAACCAGAATTAACACAAAATCCTTTGTGAATTAAAATTCACAATTTACTAAGAGCTGAATAATGGCTGGCACATGTGCAATATTGCTCATAATATGAAATTTTCCAGTTTTGTTAATGAAAATTTATTAAATCCCCATATGTTTTCTAGGCAAGGTTTACAAACACTAATCTAAGTTTTTAATCTTTAATTTTTTTACCTCATTTGTAACCTGCAGTCGACACAAGGTATTTCTATTCTAAGTTATAAATATTATCTACTATCACTATACCAATGTCCTAGAGTTTCTAGAAGCCTAGTACAATATATATTAAAACTGATTTCATATCTATCGATTTAAGAATGTTAAAAGGCTAGATATAACCTGAACAAAGGCTATCTCCTTCAATGTAGTTGGTCCCTGCTCTAGCATTGCATGTAGTGGTTCGAGCACATTTAGCATTCCCTCAATATTATGCTCACCAAAATACAAACGACTAGCCTCTTCCAGTGCTTCGTGCCACATTTCGTGCCACAATATAGCTACCCTAATCAGTTCCTTTGAAACTAACTCAGCCTGTAGCAGAAATAGTAAAATACATATAAGCTTATGTACCTGTCTAGCAAGATCTATGAGATGTAAAAAATCAAAGTAAAGCAAGATTTGTGAGAAACTCATAAGCCATTGAAAAGAAAGAAAAACAAGCAAACCCTCACATATCCTAAATTTTAGCTTATTCCCTAGTCAAAATTAAGGACTAAATAATCCTCAACCTGATCAACCAGAACACCACTATGTTGTCGCACTTTATCAACAACTTCTTGAGCAGCATCTCTACGCAATGTGCTTATAGATTTGCATGCAACCAACAATGGATACATAAGAGCCTGCAAGAGAAAAAATGAAAATAAGTGATCCCAAAATCCAACCAATTGTCCCAAGGAAATTTGATAAATCTACTAGAGAGTGATGTTTGTGTCTTTCAATGAACAAAATCTAAAACAAGGACAAAAAAGTTAAAGACAATGTAATCATCCTCATGGAACACTCAGCTAGCCATGAAATAACAACAAATCCCACTATATTGATAAGAAATATTAACAGCTTGCTTGCATTTAACATCATTCAGTTGAAATCAATGGCACACTTTATACTGAGATATACATTGATCACTACCACTAAATCAGATCAGAATATGAGAAAATTAAAACATGCAACCATAAAATTGTAATCTAATACAACTTTGCATTTACACTTTCACATCTTTCAAGACCAAAAAGAAAAGCAAACTAATATGAGCTATGCGACCATAAAATGGCTCTTTCAGCTCTAAAAGTATATCTTTAGTAAAGAATTATAATTGTCCTCATTTGTTTCACAAGCACAATGTAGATAAGTAGTGAATTTTACAAGAACAAGCTTCATATAAAAGTCTAAATAGGAAAAAAAGGATTTTTTCCTTAAAGCCATAAATACCAGAGTCCTTATCAACTAAAACACAATTGCAAGAAAAAAACAATTTCTGCCCAAATCAAGTTTCTGGTATTATGCTCACTCACAATATAACCATAAACAACCACGCAGTCAAGCATGAACAGTCTATTCATAAGCAAACCTGTGGATGCCCTCTCCCTATTCGCACCAAAAGTGACTGAATCAGTTGTCTCACAGCAGGGATGTTTGAATGAATTCTCGCAATTATTTGAGGCAACACTACCAACCAGGTATCAATATTCACATAGTCAAATCCATTATGTAATGCTTCCTGCACTTCAGTGGTAGCTCCATGGTTGAACCATAAAGTAAGTAACCGAAGAATATCCTGGTGATAGACCAAAACTAATGAGAACATATTGATTTAAACAGAAAACGACATTCCTAACAAACCTCACAAAATATATCTACTAATTGGTAAGCACAGCCTCACGAATCTGTTACAAAGTATTCATAAATTAAATAATCAAGAAATGACTTTAAACTAATATTGGCATTGCACGGAAACTGAATTGCATCTTAGACTTCAGTAATTTCCATTAGGTTAAAATTGAATCTCAAAACTTCTACGACAATTTCAAACGACTGATATAAACCATGGAACTTGCAGGTGGATATAGCGTCCAAGCAGAAAACTATGTTTTATTCAATTCTAAGAACCTAAGAAAAATAGAACAGCTTTTAAGAAACAATGAGCCAAAAGAAAGACATTTTTGAGAGGATGA